>NW_006498233.1:3349182-3378429 GCF_000471905.2 Amborella trichopoda
TGTAGAAATTATTAGAATGTGTACCAATTTTTTCTTTAATTTTTTTAGGTTTTTTAGAATAAATTAGTGGAAGAGATTGTTAGTAGAAAGAGAGATTTCAAATGGCCTCATTGTATGAATCATATCTTTAAATTAATATTATTAAATTTATGTTAAAGACCATCATGTTATAAAAATAAAAAATATAATTAGACCATTTATTCCTAGATTGTATTAAGAAATACCTTTTATTTTTTTGACAAGAAATACTTATTGTGTTATCTTTTATTTATTTTTACAAGAAAAATATGATACTTGTTGATTATCTTCCTTTTTTTTTTTTAACAAAAGAAGAAGATGTTGCACTACCTTTTTTTTTGCTTGTTGTATTACTTTTTATTTTTTTTACAAGAAAAATAAAAAAATGATGCTGCCAAAGGACATTTTATTTTTTTATGTCTTTTGTTTTATTTTTTTGCAAGAAATACTTGTTATATTACCTTGTATTTTTTTTACAAGAAAAATAAAAAAATGTTGTATTATCTCTTTTATCTTTATCTTGAAAAACCTTCTATTTTTTATTTTTTTTATTTTTTTACAACAGTATTTTTTGACTTTGTTTATTTTTTTGACAACAAATTATATTTTTTTACAAGAAAAATAAAAAAATATTGTATTATTCTTTTTATCTTTATGTTGAAAAGCTTTTTATTTTATTTTTTTTCTATTTTTTTTCAACAGTATTTTCTGCCTTTGTTTATTTTTTGACAACAAATTTTTTTTTGTTGTGCGCTAAGGGGTTCGAACTAAATTTTTTTTTGTTGTGCGCTAAGGCTAAGGTGTTCGAACTCAAAAAACTTTTTGTTGTGCACTAAGGGGTTCGAACTCAAAAAACTTTTTGTTGTGCACTAAGGGGTTCGAACTCAAAAAAATTTTGGTTGTGCGCTAAGGCGTTCGAACTCAAAAAACTTTTTGTTGTGCACTAAGGGGTTCGAACTCAAAAAAATTTTGGTTGTGCGCTAAGGGGTTCGAACCCTAGATGTCGACCGCAAAATCCAAGTTTTCAACCAACACGACCGCGTCACCTCATGTGATTTTATTTTATTCTATAATAATATATATCCAAACATCTTGCTTTAATGATTTTTTGTGGGAATTATCCCACATCGAAGGATGAGTGTTGCTTGGTTCTCTATAAAGTCTTGTGTAATAGGTGCTCAATTGTGCGTGTAGAAAAGCGAAGGGGAAAACATGTGATGTGAGTTACCAGGTGTTGCTCCCATGACATGGCCACTTGTGGCCACGTGTCGTTCTCATGAGGCGGGCACGTGTAAAAAAAATATTTTTCGGTGAGACTTGCGATTCACTATTGGGAATCGCCCGGTTCTCTCTGGACATGGCCGATTCCCAGTTTTTTCGTAGAACTGGCTTGGTACCAGACGATTCCTGAGTCGAACCGGGCGAATCTGGCTCGACTCGGTGAGTCTTCAAACACTAGTTAAAAGAGGTCACAATCGCTACTAGCCATTAGATGTCAAATTGGATGACTTGGGGTGTATACAAAGTTCGAATTTTTCGGTGTTTCGATATTCCGAATCTAATGGAGGTGGTATGGTATTGTTTTGAGACGCAGAAAATAGGGTTGTAATTATGAGGTACTTTTTTAATAGAGAGGAACTAGATTTGAAAAACCAATTTTCGTTCTGATCATATCAAAACTTATCAGAATAAGACGAAACTTTACATGTCCTTAGAGTATTCCAAACTACCCTCTGGTGCAATTTAAGCCATTTTGATACTTCTTTAGAGGTCATTTAGTTTTAGGCTTATTGCTACAGTGTTCTCGTAGTCTGGCGGTATTTTGTGTACCGATGGAACCAAGTTATTATTGGCTCTCTTCTTATTTGCCTTGAGGATACAAATACGTCAAAAAATGACGTATAACACTATGGTCTTTCTTTCTTGCATATGGGGGCTCATAATACTTGTATGAATGGGTAACAACACATATATATAAACAAATATACATGATTATTTATGAATAACTATCAGGTGTAATAATATATTAACTAATAAGCATTGTAATTATACCCTTTTAGGTTCAAGGAGATCTAATTCATGCCGATAGTATACGACATTAGTAACTGAGTTATCCCATTTGCGGCCCTTGGGATATCAGCTTCAACCCATCGACTACTTCCCTTAGACTGCAATGTTTTGAAATGCTCAAATACCCATGACTAGACAACATATACAATAATTACATATACACATATATAGCTGAAAAAAATGCATGAAACAGTATAATCGTCTCTGGGCGCCATCTCTCTTTCACTGCCTCCATAAGAGGGTGGTCAATCTGTCACGGTGCCCCCTCCATGGTAGCATACGGAACAAGAGGCTATAGCCGCGTTCTTCAAACAAAATCATTCTGCTCATGTGTAAGGGGCCAATGACTAATGATACTAAAACCCTCATCAATAGAAATCTTCTTCCTTTCCAAGCCCGCAACAGCTAATGCGCAAACATCATCATTTTTCATGTACAACAACTCCTCTTTATGTTCCATACACTCTGAAATGCATGTTATGATGTGCTGGTAACATGCATGCTAAAGTAAATGACATACACATAACCAATTTCACCTTAACCCAAAATCATCTCAATAAATAAAAAGAAACAAAAAATTCAAAGTATAGTCACATACAAATAACCAGTCATGAAACTCAATTATTCATTAGGGAAATTATAAAATGAGACTAGTTGTCTTTAATACAAGATGATCACATTAATTTTGACCATTAGATGTAAAATTGCGTTGGTACAATCTTTCATTGACCAAGCTCAAACTTCAAAAGAATTTTTTTTGAACTTTGTGCCACATCCAAGCTATCAAATTTCACATCAAATTGTTGTAACGAATTGTGACCTTGAATGGACGGTAAATGGTCTCATTGTATACAATCCCTATTCAATATATGTTTATTTCCAATATTATGTTATTTTGGGGATCATAGAAGGGTGCAATGATGAAGGCGGAGAAAATTATAAAACACGACTCACAGTGAAGGGATATGACTTAAAAGAATGCACATATTTCAATAAGAACTAACTAGTAAAAAAGAATACTTCTATTCGGTTTGTTATTATTACAATTGCTTTATATGACTTTCATTTAGAACAATGTCATTCAACTCCAAAAAATGGAAAGTTTTAGAGATAAAAAGAATGAGACGTTGTGAATATCATAGAAACAAAACTTTATTAAGAAGGTCGATATTAACTAGTACCCGCTCACCACTTAAATAAATATAAGCACATATACGATACAAAGAGATGGAGATTGCATCTTCACACGCTCATAACAAACATGGGGCTTTCAAACAACAAATTTAACATAAAAACGACATGATAAAGGAACAGCCACATGATGTATACATGAGTTTCTTTACTTGTTTTTTTTTTTTTTGTTGCAAATTCGATATAACATTATCAGTTATTAGAATTTGAGCTAGATATCACACTGACAAATCACAGTTCAGTTTTTAGAAAATTTGAAAAAGGGGAAGTATTTTTTTTTTTTGTGATGAAAATGTTAGCTTCTATTGAAAGAGAAAAACCTATAAATAGACAAAAAGAATCAGAAAAGACGGCGACCAACAAGTTGTGGTGCTCAGAGATAAATGAACAACCTAAAAAAAAAAAAAAGCTAAAAAAGAAAAGGAAGAGTATACTATAATCATCACACGTAGAAATCTAAATAAACAAGCTCAAAAAAAAAGGAAAAAAAAAAGAAAAAAGAAAAAAAAAGAAAAAGAACATGGTAAATTAACAAAAAAAATAATTTCAAACTCAAGATAGATATACAAAGATACATGGTAAATTACCAAAAATAAATAAAAAAATTGTGCGTTAAAAAAACCTTAATCACCCAAATCTCATTTTCAATACATGTTTTGGGGTTATTTTATCTCCAAAACCTTAATCACCCAAATCTCATTTTCAATCACAATCAAATAAACATTCCTAAGTGAACCAAAAACTCTAATCATAAATTTCACATGTTTTGGGGCTATTTTATCCCCAAAACCCTAATCCCACAAAACTAATTTTCTCCAAAAAAATAAAAAATTTCGAAGATATACCTGATTCGATTGTGGTTTGAGAAGATTAGGCTTCGGCTTGAGCAAATATTAAGCAAGAAAAGTGCAAGCTTGGGCTTTGGCTTAGGCTTGGTAAAGAGAGAGCGAGAGAGAAGAATAGCAAAGCTGCCCGGTAGAGTAGGGCAGAAAAATGGGGCTTTTTTCGCTTAAAAGGAGCCAAATACCTGTCCAGTAATTTGAACACCTTATAGGTTTTTAATGTTGTAAAATAAATATCTCCTGTTCGATATTTCGAATACTAGACAACAAACTTAAAAACTTAAAGAGTTGTCCGATAGTTTGAACATCGGACAGGTGTTCAGATTACCGGACAGGCGCTCAATTTACTAGACAGAGGGGCACTTGAGGGAAAAATAAATGTACAGGGTCAGTATGCCGCATGTAATTTGGCACAAACGTGATCCCATTTTGTAATTGACCCCCTTAATATGGTCTGTACGTAAATTTCTTTTAGAATTCCCATATCATCTTTAGTCAAACTAATAATCAAGTTATAAAAAAAGAAATGAAAAAGAACGTACGATTTGTAGTTCAAAGAATGCTTCAAATCAATTCCCCTCAAAGATAGACTCTAAAAGAGACCGGATCTTAGGGTTTGGGAGTCCTTTTTTAAAGGAAATTTATCAAAACATACCTAACTTTCAATAATACTATTTATTGTCTTTTAACTATTCCAATACATGGTCATGTATTATTTGATGAGTATTTTAGAATTAAATCAAAATAGGAAATTATTGCTCTTTCATTTGCATTTTGATAAAATTTCTTATTTGGAATTGTTCAAACAAAAAAAAAGGGGATAAATTATCATATAAAAAGTTAATTTTTTGTGATCTACACAGCCAACAATTGTTTTCCCTCATGGAAAATATTTATATAAGGTTGCATCTACATCGCCCATTTTATACATGACATTATAGATTGGATAATATCTAAAGAAGCATGTCATGTATGACGTTGTTTTATAAGATGTGTCAAATTTACACTGTGCGAATAAAATGGACGGTGTAGAGTATCGCAACCTTATTTCTACAAGTAAGATCTCAACCTTTCACAAAAACAGCCTGTTTTTATTGGGATTCATTTGTCTGTTAAATGAAGCATTAAATGCTACTAGTATGTTCCATATGGGTGATGTCATATCCCATATGGATGATGTTACACCCCATATAGATGATGTTACACCTCTCCTAATATCTAAAAATACTCTTATTAAAAAACTGCTCCAAATACAAAACAATGGTGTATAAGTGTCTAAAATTTATTGAGTGCAATGATAAATTACACTATAACACCATATCATAACTCTTCATTTATTTATTATTTATAGAGAAATATTTGGTGGTGCTATAAAAGAATAAAAGCCGAGTCAATTTGGTTTTGCAAGACCACTGTATGCGCTCCCCTTCGGCCAAAAAGAAAAAAACGATGCTCGCACATTAAATGGAGACAAAAAAAATAAACCAAAGGTAGGCATGTTTGGGAGAAAATCCTCCCCCACATAAAAAACAAGGTATCTTAGAATACCTTTTCAAAGAAGAGAGAGACAAAGGAAGGGCTGGCCATTTGAGGGCGTCGGAGTGTAACAAAGAAGGGGATTCGAACCCGAGTGCAACGGTCCCACAAACGACAAGCCACCGTGACAGCAGATTGTGCCGTCAAATTTTGCATCGCTTCCAATATTTTATATGTACTTGTGCATTTTCAAAGGATTTTGGGTTTTAAACATGCAGATATCTCGATCCGATAATTTGATGGTCTTTGACGATGTCTAGATATTCAGGGTCATGAAAATGGTGAAGGATTTTCGTTCGATGAAGCATGTACCTGCAGGTGCAACTCGATCTTTTTGGCTTATACATATTTTCCTTAGTTAGTCAGGTATGCCTATTTGGCAAATCAGTTGTAAATAGCATGGAGTTTACTAGGTAAGGAGAGTTGGGAAACCAATACAAATATAGCATAAAATGTCGTATTTAACCTAACACACAATAGGAATTGTCTACAAAGATATCATTTATCTTTTGTACGTAGATGTCACAATCATTTTTGTCCTCTAAAGGTCAAAATAGGTGGTTGTAAGAGTGTCATTGAATAGATACAAAATCTCAGAAATTTTTTTTTTTAGACTTCGTGACTCACCCCAAGCCATCCAATTTGACAGCTAATGAGTGAGAATAATTGTGACCTCTATGTACAAAATATAAATGGTCTCTTTTGTAGACAATCCCCCACAATAAACCCCTAATTGAACAAGGGGATTCAAGAAATAGTTCGATAAAAAACAAGTTGAAGTCCGCTAGATAGTGACTCTATAACTTAGAATTGATTATGCTTTTCAAATTGTAAAAAAAAATTGAAAGTTAATGAGGGAGCCTACTCCAAAAAG
Organism: Amborella trichopoda; assembly: GCF_000471905.2. The sequence continues at coordinate 3,355,714 of NW_006498233.1, forward strand.
ATATTTTCATATGACTCAAAAATAAACTCTCTTTTTTTTTTGTTTCTTATCCAATATTTACATATTTATTAAAAAACCATAAATCGAATACTCAATTCTCATACCTGGTTACGCAAGGATAACCGAGAGAAGCGTTGAAAGATGGATGATGGTTCTAGAAAATATAGGCCAACAATGGATCCCAAAATGATGACTGAAAGATAAAAGATTGGTTGAGGCCTTTGGAGCATTGATTTATTGCAATGGCTAAGCAAAATTGAGAAGGCAAGCTCAGATGGGCTCTGCAATATTGGCAGGGAAAACGTTGGGAAGAGAGAGAGAGAGGAGGGTGTCAAGAGTCCTCACTCCTGAAGAGCCTCGGAAATGAGTGATCGGAGAGAAGGTAGAGAAAGAAAGGAGAACAAGATAAGAAAAAGTGAAGAGGTAGAAGAGGAGAGAGAATGGAGTGGAAGAAAGGTGGAAGAGAGAGAGACGAGGGTGAGGTAGAGGAGAAGAGAGGAGAAGAAGAGAGAGTAAGAGAGTATGGGGCGGGGAAGAAAGGAAAGAAGAGAGAGTAAGAGAGTATGGGGTGGGGAAGAAAGGAAAGAAGATAGAGACGAGGTGGGGGTGGCTAGGCCGCCTCCCTTGTGAGAGAGAAGAGGGAGGAAGATAGAGAGAAAGAGAGAGAGGGGGCAGCTAGGCCGTCTCCCTTGAGGAGAGAGAGAGAGACCAGATAGAGAGAGAGCTAAAGAGAAAGAGAGAAAAGGGCAGCGGCCTAGTCGCCTCCCTTGACGGGGGGAGAAAGAGAGAGAGAGAGAAAAAGAGAGAAAAGGGGGGGCAGCCTGGCTGCTTCCTTTGAGGGGCAGAGAGAGAGATAGAGAGATAGAGAGAGGTAGAGAGAGAAAAAAAGGTGGTAGCTTGGCCGCCTCCCTTGAGAGGGAGAGAGGGAGAGAGAGAGAAAGGGGCGGCTAGGCCGTCTCCTTTACGGGAGAGAGAGAGAAGAAGAAGGGGGTGGCTAAGCCGTCTCCTTTGAGGTAGAGAGAGAGACAAGAAAAGAGAGAGAAAGAAAGGGGGCAGCTAGGCTGTCCCCTCTGTAGAGAGAGAGTATGAGAAGGAAAGAGAGAAAAAGAAAAGAAAAGATCAGAGAGAAGAAAAAAAGAGGAGAGAGATAGATCGGTTACCTAGGTGGGTGCGAAGAGGGCTGGAGCCCGTCAGCTAGGAATAATCTTTGGATCCTTTGAGTACTCTTGAGAGAGGCTAGGTCTTAGGGGTAAAGTCTAGCTTAGGTGAGTTAGGGGGAAGTTGACTAAGGTGGATTAGGGTGAGGGTCAACTTGGGTGAGCTAGGGTGGGGGTTGGCTAAGGTGGGCTAGGGTGAGGGCTAGCTTAGGTGTGGGCTAGAATGATGGTTGGCTAAGGTGAGTTGGGTTGAGGGTTAACTTGGGTATGGGTGTGGAGTATGGGTATGGTGTATGGTGTAGTGTAGGATTGGATGGACTAGAGTGGCTAGGGTAGGGAGTATGGTGTAAGATCCTAGGGGTATTGCTCTCAAGGTTAAAATATTCTATCTCCTCTCTCTTTGAAGAGAAGAATGAAAGCTCAATACGAAAACTCAAGCTATCAAAACACTAGCTTTCAAATTATCTCCAACTTAGGTTACAAATGGTGAAAAAGAGCATTGATAAGATCCCCCCAAACATGGGTGGATGATCAATACAATGCCAAATTTCTCAAAAATATATATTGTAATTTAAAGTGAATATCGTTTTTGATGTAAAATGACCCTTTTGCCCCTTCCAACTTTCATGAAAATGACAAAACCATCCCTAAAAGGGGGTATTTTGCCTTCCTTGTGGTTCGGGGCTCTTTTGGGCATTTTTCTGCAAGCTTTCGGACGGTCCAACACCTGAAACATGATGGTTGCGCCGCAACGATCATTTTGATATGCATTATTGGGCTTGAATCGAAGTTTTAAGGTCGTTCCCAAATTCCGACCAAACCCATGAACTTGAAATTTTCTTCATCCGATCGAGCTCGTCTTGCTCTGTTTTCGATCATTTTCTTGGTAACAAATCAAAGGGAAGGTCATTGTAAAAAGTTTACAACGAAAATTCATTTATTTGGTGGTCATTTAGTCACGTTTGCATTTTTGAAAGTCTTCAGAAAATGAGATTTCAACAACCGAAAAGTATGCCTTCTTTCTAGAGAAAAACGGGTATCCTCCTAGTCTTTATTTTGTTCACATCTTACCTCAAACCGAAGCTCTTCGAATCCCAGTTGCAACAGACCTATATTTGAATCCATCCGATGTCGGAGCACATTGCTTAAGTGGGAGGATGTTTCACTTTTAAAAATTCGCAACACATGAGGTTTTGAGAGCCACTTCTTTCCAAGATTTCTCTCAATCCATGTATCATCTTAGGCCGTATTTTATATCAAAATGTGCGACTCGACACGATCAAGAACATGTCAAAATTTAGGCTCGATTGGCCCTAGGATGCGAGAGTTATGACCTTTTAGTGCAATCACGAAATCGCATACCACATTTTCAAGATACGGAAATTGGCTCATGTGGGCAGCATAGGAATAGTATGAAACACTTATGTTTTGTATAAGTTGGCCCTAAAATAGTCCAGAAGCGTCTAAATGAGCCGAAATTTGGTATTAGGGAGTTTTTGGGCCTTCCAAATGTAATGGCATTGATATGACGCTCATTTGAGACTTTGGCAAGGTAGCTCTAATTATGAGAGCTTTTTCGGCATGATAGAGAGCGGTTCTGTAAAATGTAAATTTCATCTTGGTAAGCTTTATCCTGCTTGGATTGAGACGAAACTTGACGGGAAATCATAGAACATCCAATGATTCCATTTTCATGCTTTTGGGGCCAAGGGGACATCTTTTCAAAATTGCTAAAAAAATCAAGCTTATTGTGTGGGCTTATGTAGTCCACAGGTGTGACTAGTACCTATGGACTTGGGTCATAACCGTCTCCTCTATTATTCGACCCGGGATGTTAGTGTGTGTTAAAAATGCGCTCAAATATTAATATTGCATATCCAAGGTCCCTAACGACCTATAAACAATCCCAATTAATATTAAATTCTATTTTTTTTGTTTTTTAAAAATTAGACTTGCAACTCTACCCGTTAATTCCTTCCAACTAAAAAAGACACAAATAACCAAACTTAAATAAATAAAATACTATCTAACCTAGATTTAATTTTAATATATAAAAACTAGTAAATAAAAATTCTTAAAAACCGATAACATCATGTGGCCAGGGTTGAGAAAAACTTGACCTCAAGCTTATTGTATCCTTCAAAGGTCATCTCATATTTAGTGATGAATTCCACTACCTAGCAACGTACCTTATCTTCTTCTACGAACTAATTAATCAAAAACTTAATGTGCAACTTGTAATAGAATTTTGGGAGGTTTGAATGTAGTTTTAATTTCGCTTTCAAACTCCTAATGAATATCAAGAACATTAATCTTGATACCAAGATTGTATGGACATTCCTTAAGTTATGGTTCTTGCCTCAAAATTTGCTCATTACTTGTTGGAACAACAACCACAATTAATTGTGGAGCTTGCTTCATCCCTAAGCTAAGATTTGGTACTGATTCTAAGGAATTGTGAGCACCCTCTTCTCAGTAATTGATATTTTCTAATCATTGTGACTGCTAATTAATTTCTCCAATCTCTTCTTAGACTTCGCATATCTCCACTTGAATATCTTCCCTTCCATGCTTGATTTATATCATCTTTAATTTGTTGATTCATAGCCTCCATGATTTGTGGCAAAATAACCTTGATCAAAAGAATAGGTTTTGGTGTCATTTTGATGGATGGATCTTCTGAATCGCTACTACCTATTAATATTGGGAAGAGGGGAAAGAGAAAAATAAATAAAAAAAAGTTAGAAAAAGGGTAACTGTGAGATATTACACATTCTCTCTGGGTTTGTAGGGGAATCTACCCCAAAGGTTAAGAGATTTGACCATCTGTTTAAGTCTGTATGAGAGTTCACCTCAACAAAGATCTTTTGACAAGACTCAGAAGAAATTTTTCTTCTGTACTTTTTTTCTTTCCAATAGTTATATATTTATAGAAGAAACCTTAAAACCTAACTTGAACCTAAAAAACCTAATCACTATTAAATTCTAACTTATTATCTTTTAGAAATTGAACTTTTCAACTCTAACTTTCAATTCTCTATACCTAGAAAAACATAAATACCCTAAATTAAATAAGTAAAAGATTATATAACCTAAACCTAATATTCATGTCTAAAAAGATAGCTAAAAAAATTAAAATCTTTTGTAAATAATCTCCTTCCTATTCAACGATTTCCATAATCTCCTTCCTACTCAATTGCTCCATCCCTCTTATTGGTCGTGGAGGGGTGAGTTTGTTGTACGTCATTTTTGACATACTTCCATGAGTCCAGGCGAATAAGGAGAGAGCCGGCGACAGTCTGATCTCGCAAGTTCACGAAACACCCGCAAACCAAGATTGTGCCGAAAATAAATCCTCCAGCTTGGTGACCTGGGTGCGGTTCCCTCGCACCAAAGAAGGACCCTTCACTGTAGCCCTATCCTAGCGGCTGCACCAAGGGACCAGACCACCTCCATTGAGCTCAAAACGTCGAAAAACCTTCAAGGACCAAATTTGAGCTCAATCGGACCTCCCTAGAGGAGTCTACTTTCATATGGCCTCACAACTTATGGGTTTTACCATAGCACGGTGCGGCTTTACCAAACCAGTCCTAGACATAGGGATTGCTACCATGTTTTTTGACAATAACTTCGCCAACCCACGACGCCTTCCTCCGAAACCAGATAGAACTCAATGTTGACTTGTTCCAGATCACACCAGCCCCGCCATTTAGACCTACGGCATACACTGTGGCTTGACAGACAACCCCTATTGCTCTGAAAAGGAAGGTGGCCGGAGAAACCAAGGAAAAAACACGGTTCAACAAGCTTCGGATTCAGTGAAGTGTAGCTCAACATCCAAGCCACGAATTAATGCGAGGAGTTCAACAGACTCCCTCACAAAGAGCTACATTCTGGTACAACTCTTGCATTCAATCTGTGGTTCGATGAATACAAGTTTTCAGGTCACCAAAGAAGCAACTCAAGTAGGTTGCCAGAATCCCCTTTTTTAGGTCATTTGTGCCTGATTTTTGGATTCGTTTTAAATTCATTTAATTGTAATTAAGCTTGACTTTTGAGCGTTCACCCCTGTTTGGTGAATCCTCTATATAAGCAAGCTTAACTCACTTGTAAAATGAGCTTTGACCCCTCCTTCTCTTTTTGGAGAGACTCCATAATCTTGGCCTTAAAGGCTGGGAAGAATCAAGGCTAGAAACTGTTTGGTAGTTTGTCTTTCCTCATGAGCCGTTTAGGGAGAGAAGAGGGAGAGAGAGAAATTTTTTTGAAAGAAAGGGGATACCCCTGAGTGCGCGGTCCCGTGGGCACCCCGGTCGCGCGGGTCCCCCCACCTTTCCTAAACCGAGTCATCTCTTCTCTATCTCTCTCTCGCTCTCGCCTCCGTGCACGTGACCCTCGTTTGCGCGATAGCCCGTGTCCACGAGTGGACACGAGCGAACTTGCGGGTCTCGTCTCTTGGGTTTCTATACATCCCCTTTAGCGGCCAGTAGATCCCCTCCGAAAGGGGGCGAGGGCAAGGAGGAGGAACACTTGGATCCCACCCCAAAAGTACAGAGAGGATGAGAGAAGAGAGGTTGTAAGCTTGAAGAGGGCTCCCATCCAAACCCCGCTGATGAATAGTCAGAGGGCTACATAATCCGCCCTGGTGTATCCCCAAACCCCCAAAGCGACGTAAGGGCGTTCGCACTCTAGTAGCAAAAATCTCTCTCATTGTCGGCCTCCTATCCGTTAGCACGAGGGCCCGAGAGTGTGTCACGCGCTGGACCTCCACGATTGTTCGAGAGAGGATTCCGCCTCCTCGCCAGGAGGGAAACTAGGACCCCAGACATCAACTGGCGACTCCACTAGGGACACGACACCCTATCGTTGGCTCGAGCCATCTCTAGGTACCAATCTCTTTTTTTCCTCTTTTCAGTTTTGCTATGGGATTTGCTTATCCCTCTTTCCTCAGGGTTGGGGAGTTCTACATCCCCATACCCCCAGCTACTCATCGGGAGGCTCGACTGTTTTGTCCTAGCCCCCTGTGCATGCCCTCTATGCAATCATGATGGTCCGGCCACCTCGGCCTCGGCCGCGGAAGTTCGGGGCACTGACCCTCAAGCTCCTCGCCCTGCCTCTTCTGGTGTTAAGGGGGAACCCCTGGATACCCACTACACATGCGACTCTACTACCGCCCCCTCACTAGAACACCGTGTCGCCGGCGGGCACCCCACCAGCAGCAGACCCCAAAGCGGCCCCCACGCCGCTGCTCCTTCTCACTCGGTCGATCCTTATAGGACTACTATCGTAGTGGGTAACAGAAAGGCAACTCTGCCTGCATCACACAGGGGCGTCCCCAATACCGGCACCCCCACGCACAAACCACTCACTGGCAACTCCCCATCTAGCCCGTGCGGTTACTCCATCGTGCATACCTATATCTACAAACTACCCCGATTCCTCAAATTGCTTTAGGTCGCTTTTGTCCCTGGTGTAGTGCTAGTGGCTCTGACGCCACTCGCACCATGCATGTCAGCCCCATGGCTTGAGGCAGCCCAAAGGCTGGCCCCTGACCAACATGGGACTCTCAAGACAATCTGAAGTCCCCCGAGCGAACACACATGCATTCAGGGGGTCCAATGGCCTCACCAACTAAACGGGTGGACGACAAACATACTTTAGTGCTCACTACACGAGGGACTGGCCCCACGGCCATCCCAGATATTACTATGGAACATGCACACACATTCAAGCCCTAAGAAACCCACAATCAGGGAAGGGTGGACGACAGTTTATGCGTCCGCCAATCACTTTTTCCTTCCCGCCATAAGTCCTCAACCTTCGTCGCCAATGGAAGAATCTCTTCTCCCTGGCTATTTCACTCTGCCCGACCTCGTCGGCATTGCCTGTTCATTGATAGAGCGGACCTGCTAGGAAGGAGACCAGACTCACTCCCAGATTGGGGAAAAGGTCCATCAGAGCCTGCGACTCGAACAGGCTACGAAAACGGAGCTTCACTTCCTCACAATAAATATGATGTTTCTCGTCCCAGTGGACCCAACCCAAATCTCGAAAGCAGGATTGCCTCGGCGTGGCCAAGTTAACAACCCCGCCGAGCAGTCGACAAGAATAACCAGCGCGACGACCACAACGGCCTCCCAAAATCCTTACGACGCAGTCCCTTCGATTATGTTGGACACCACATGGGACCTTTGGCTGCAAAGCGAGGGGACAGTGCGACAACAACCGCCCCTGAGCCGGGACTACAGCAGGGTGCCCCCACCGGAAAGTTACTAGCGAAACAAAAGTTTCAAAAAGGGGCCCAACCAATGACGTACCGTCAACAGAGCGTGGGTGCCAGCCCTCTTTAGAATGCTGATTGAGCGGGAAATGGTGGTCCTCCCTCCCAACAAACGGCCCAACCATGCAAAGTGGGCCGATCATCCCAACTACTGCGCTTTTCATCGAATGCTAGGGCACCTCGTGGAGGACTTCTTCAACTAAGGGGCTACATCGAAGCCCTGGTAGGAAAAGGACAGATCGATTTGGAAGGCCTCGAAAAAGCTTCTGGGATGCCTGAAGCCTGTCATGAGATCGCATTCCGTAAAGAGCCAGGCGACGAAGTCTCTGAGACTCTCTTCCCTGCTAGACCTCATCATTGACATACCGCCGCATGGTTTCATCCCGAGGCAGGTCCCGTATGCCAAGGGAAGTAGATGCACCATCATAATAACCCCTTGGGGTTCTCCCTACGCGAGTGTGAATTACCAAAGGCGTGCACTATTCCCAAGGGCGAGACTTTAAGCATGGGTATGACTCTAAAACTACCACCTAACGCGACTGCGTACTGTCAGGAGTTCACGGAACCTCTGGGAAAGGACCCAAACATCTTCCTGATAAGCATCTGAATTCTTGCCATTACCTCCCCTTTTTCAATGAGGGCGGCACGTGAAATTCAAAATAAAAGGGGCGCGAAAAGAAACCTCAGACACACCAAATGCGAAGAATAAGAAAATTGGTCATCTTATTCACATACAAACGAGGTTACAAAGTCCAGATGGGTCGTCGGCCCTACAAAAAAAAAAGTGGGAGAGAGAAGACAACAATCAAAAGCGGTTGAGCGCCTCTCGCATCCTCGTCTTTAGCGCTTCTACCTCCCCCAGGATGATTCGCACCTCCTCCTCGTTGCAAGCGATATCCAAGGCAACTGACTCGGAGTTAGCGGAAACTGCCATTGGCTCCGAGTTTAGCTCCTCCAAACGGTGAGAGTGCACAGCCATTGCCTCCCGGTAGCGGTGGTAGCGCTGAACCAGGTCGGCTACGCAGGTCCAATGTCGGCCAATTTCATCTTCGAAAACCCGGATTTCGTGACACACCTCTGCCTCTTCACTCATGAGTTGGGCATGCCGGGAGGTGATCCTCTCCTTCCTTTCCTCATGCTCCTTTGCAAGGGCTTCCTGAGTAGCCAGTCTCACTCTCAAGGAGGTCAGGCGCGCCTTGTGGGTTGCACGCACCGAAGTCTTGTGCAATTGGGCCTCAGCTCCCCAATTCGTTAGGTTTCGCATAAACCTTCTTAAATGGCTGAGGGCCACCGCGTCCGGGTCCATGGCCTGCAAGCTAGCTGCACATGCATCAACGCTTTTTATCCCCTCCTGAAGGTTAGAGAGAGGGCATGCCCTCAGCCATTGGAGCCCGGCCTAGAGCATGCGCCTTATGGTCGGCACCTTAGACCTTGACCCCGACGAAGACGAAATCGGGGAACTCAGGGAAACCGAATGAGGCGTGCCGGGAACTCCTCTCCCTCCCCCAGCAGCTAAAGACTCGGGAGGCACAGACTAGGGCTCACCCTCCTCGTGTTGACTGTTGACGTCGAACAGCAGGGACGCTGAGTGGAGTACCTCTGCCTTCATACGCTTTGCTGCACAAAAGAAGAAGCCACCAAAAGGGGGGGGGGCGGGGGGGGGGGGGGGGGGTTTAGATAAAAAAAAAAACAAAAAAACAAAAAAAACGGCACACCTACCATGTGCCTAGACCCAAGTAAGCAACATTACCTGGTGGAGAAGGAGGCGGACTCCTGTCGGCCATGGTCCCTGCTCGAAGGTGCTGCTTTAGGAAAAGCCAAACCCCGAAAAGGATGCCTGAGAAAAAGGCACAAAGGGTGTTTGCTCTTAATGGGGATGTAGACCCTAGGTAGGAGCGAAAAACAACCACCCCTCCTTTTATAAAGACCCGGCAGCAGAAGAGCTAATCGACAGGTGACCCGCCCTTCAATCACAGAAGAATGCCGGTGGCACACGAAGTGAAGCGTCAAAGGCCAGACGCCGAGGCCCCGCCAGCTTGCGAATCAAAGCATCGCAAGAGACTGCGCCACGCGCCTCAAAGGTACGGTAGTACGAGCGACACTCGAAGTGACGTGCCACACATGCGAAAGATTACGCTCTATCTCGAGGAAGCACTGAGAGCACGTAATCAAATCATCGTAGGACATCGACACCACCTCTCTCACCCAGCATTAACTGCTTTACATGCACGAACGGCCCATCGGAGATGGCTTGTCCACTGTCGTTCAAGCCCCACTCATGCATGCAATTCAGCCCCGCTTGGCTTGCTTGCAACATGGACCCACTCATAGCGGCCGGGGTACGCTCCTACGCCCCTCTCCTTCACGAGCAAGCGAACCTCATTGCTTGTCCCGCCCACATATGTAAACCCCTGCGGTCCACATAAAAAAAATAAAATGCGGGTCTTACAAAAATCGGCAACCACGCATTCCCCAAGGGTTGGAATGAAAATCCATTAGGGCATCCCAACCATCATGCAGCAAGCGACAATCGCCCCACGAGAACCAAGGTTATTTCATCGGCCATTTCTTATTCCTTATTCCCATCATCAGTGGGGATAAGGACTGCATCGGCCCACAAAACTATAAGGAGATATCAAAGAAACGAAGGGTTTTCATTATGTGAATGAAAATATTATAGAGTTGTGGTTACAACAAGCTAATAACTACAAGGAAGTACATCAGCTCCAAAGAAAACCCTCTCCCATGCTAGAGCCCACCGCTTTCTCACAGCAGTGGTGACTGTCAAGAGGTTGCATCCGTTTCTTCAAGTAGGACTTGAAGAACATGGGGAGCACCTCCTCCTTCAACTCATCCTCCGATGAGGATTATAGGCCCCCAGCCCCTTATACACAGTCGCGAGCCCTATGCCATGGGTCCCGCACAAGTAGAGGAGCTCCGGAGCAACAAGCTCACCCTCTATCATGGGTCCATTGTCGCTTCCATGGGTGTGAATGCCTTCACAAGGATGCCCAACGCTCGCACACACCCCAAAGGCCAGTGCCAAGCAGTTAGCCCCCACAACAAGCATCGCTTATCGGCTAAATTCTTCAAAGAAAATGAAGTCTCCACGTTGCCTCCACACAAAGAAACATCAAGAAAAAGGACTTCGTCGCAAAGGGGAAAACGATGCTCTCACGCTCTCTTTCCTAGCCCCCTTGATTAAAGGGCCTAGGGTCCTCAAAGCTTGTTGCTTCCCGAGCAGCATACCGCCCAGCTGCTCGGTCACATGTCACCACAACGGGGCCTCATCGACCACGACATTTAAACCTTCCCAAGCCTCACCTACTAGGCGTTGCTCACGAAGCTTCACGGTCAAATCTCACGCCACCACGCTGCCAGCTTGGCATTATCAACAGATCACGCGAGTGTATCCTAGGCCAAGGCATCGTCATCCACGTGGTGCTGTCCATCTGACCTCGCCCCAGCATGCAAGCGCCTCGTCAACCGAGCGCTGCTTCTCTAAGCATGCTTTCTTCAGGGCAGCTCATCATTTCACCCTGTGGGTACCATCTTCACTTCACCCCCTGCCGGTGCCTTCTTCATTCCACCCCCCGCGGGTACCATCTTTACTCCACCCCCCACAAGTACCTTCTTCACTCCACCTCCCCGTGGGTACCTTCTTCATTTCACCTCCCACAAGTGCTATCTTCACTCCACCCTCGTGGGTGCCATCTTCACTTCACCACCCCTGCAGGTCATTCCACATCCCTGCGGGTGCTTCCAACACTCCACCGCCACGGGCACCATCCAATGCTTCCCGCGGACATCACCATCATTGACCCCTCGTGGGCACAAACCTCTTGGGTCACAATAAAGGTACTCTTCGGAGCAATACCCTAAAAAAGAGAAGAAGATCCCCTGCCTCGGCCACCTGCCGCTACAAGCAACCCGGGGTAGGGCCACACCCTCGAGACTCTCAAGACTCCTCCATCAAGGTTCACTACACTGGTGACCTCTCTCCCCCTCAAAAAAGGAGGAAGCCGGGCACGATGGCAACCATCGTGAGTAAAAGTAAAAGAACTTCAAGCACACATAGCCAAAAAAGGCTATGAGTGAAATCGTCCAACAAAAAAAACGAGCATGGTGAAAGCCCTCAAAGGGCACAATGAGTAAAAATGACAGGCGGGCTTGGCCATGAAGCCATGAGTCAAAGAGTATTGAGAAAAATCCGGGCATGGCGAAAACCCGCAAAGGGCGCCATGAGTAAAACCAACAGGTGGATGTGGCTTCGAAGTCACGGGTAAAAGCGGCCCAATAAAGGATACGACGAAAACCACTCTACTGGCGCCGTATTCCCTCGGCCCAGGTGAAAACTCACAAAGGGCGCCTGGACCGAGCCTCCTTCTTCCGGTCTTCAAGACAAACCTCCTCCTTCTGACCGCAATGCCTTCCAAGAAAACTTCCAGCCCAAGTGCCTTAAAAAAAAAAAAAAAAAATACCAAGACCCTAAATAGACTTAACCCAAAAAAAAAAAGAAAAAAAAGAAAAAAAAAGAAAAAAAAAGAAAAAAAAGAAAAAAAAGAAAAAAAATAAAAAAAATAAAAAAAAGAAAAAAAAGAAAAAAAAGAAAAAAAAGAAAAAAAAGAAAAAAAAGAAAAAAAGAAAAAAAAAACTTCTAGCCTAGTGCCTCCCAAAAAAAAACTTTTGGCCCCAGTGCCTCCTAAAACAAAACTTCTAGCCCCAGTGCCTTTAAAAAAAAACATCCGGCCCCAGTGCCTCCAAAAAAAAAAAGGCTTCTAGAACTACTGCCCTCGAAAAAACATCCAGCCCCAGTGCCTTCCAAAACAAAAAATGATAATAAAAACTGACCTTAGTGCCTGAAGAAAAACAACTCTGGCCTCAGTGCCTCCAAAAAAAAAAAACTCCCGGCCCCAATGCCTTTAAAACATTTTTGGCCCAGTGCCACCTTTTTTTATCCCGGGCCTTAGTGCCCCCTCCTTATTTTCGGCACCGGAGCCTTAGTTCCCTAGTGCCACCCTTTTATCCCGGGTCTTATTGTCGCCTCGTTATTTTCGGCACCAGAGCCTTAGTACCCCAGTGCCACCCTTTTATCCTGAGCCTTATTGCCACCACATCAAAAAAAAAAAAAAAAATCAGAAAAACAAAATCTTCTGCTCCTCTTCTTTTCCGTCAAACTCCAGGGTGAAGTTTCATAAAATGGGACCGGTTTAGAGGCCATCCTCCTATTGTGTCTGGGTAATTTGGGAGACCCCCAACTGGACCAGTACGACGTAAGCCAAATAGGTACCTTGCATGTCGTTCTTCTCATCAAACTCCAGCAACTAGGGCGAAGTCCCCTAAAGTGGGACTGCTTCATAGGCCATCCTTCTATTGAGTTTGGGTAATTCGGGAGACCACCAACTGGACCAGTACGACATAAGCCAAAGAGGTATGTTGCCTGCCTTTTCTTCCTCCACCAATCTTCAAGCATCTAGGGTGAAGTCCCCTAAAATGGGACTGCCTAGATGGCCATCCTCCTTCCATGTCTGGGTAATTCGAGAGACCCCCAACTAGACCTATAGGATGTAAGCCAAGAGGTACTTTGTTTGCCCCTGGCATTTCTGTTCGAATAGGGATAAAGCTCACAAGAAGGGCCCTACCAATTGGAACGTCGGGACCTCCCCGGCCAGAATGGGATAAAGCTCACAAGAAGGGCCCCCATTGGCTGGAAAACCAAGAGTTCACGTTGAGCAGTTGTAAGCCCACTGATGGAAGGATATCAGCGTGATCTCCCAAAAAAATAAAAAATAAAGTGTATTCTGGCAGGACCCAAAGAAAGCCCCTCAACAAGGCACCAGACCATTAGAAGCCACTTCAAGGGAAAAGCTCAGTAAGGTCTAACCCTCGAGGATTGCGCTGTGCCGGTGATAAAGAAAAAAATATTGATAGAGAGACATTAAACACGTCTTGGCGAGGATTTGTCAAAGGAGCTAAGACGTTAAATTTTTCTTAATGTTGCACTTATCTCTAAGCGCAACATTCGGCGGCGTAAGTTGTATGTCATTTTTTACGTACTTCCATGAGCCCATGCGAATAAGGAGAGAGCCGACGACAATTTGGTCTCGCGAGTGAACGAAACACCCGCAAACCAAGTTTGTGTGGAAAATAAATCCTCCAGCTTGGTGACCTGGGTGCAGTTACCTTGCACCAAAGAAGGAACCTTCACTGTAGCCCTATCATAGCGGCTGCAACATGGGACCAAACCACCGCCATTACACTCAGAACATCGAAAAACCCCCGAGGACCCAATTTGGGCCCAATTGGACCTCTTTAGAGGGGTCTACGCTCATGCGGCCTCACAACTTATGGGTTTTACCATAGCGCGGTGCGGCTTCACCAAACCAGTCCCGGAAATGGGGACTGCTACAATTTTTTTCGGCAATAACTTCACCAACCCACCGTGCCTTCCTTCGAAACCAGACAGAGCTCAAACGTTGACATGTTCCAAATCACGCCAGCCCCATCATTTTGACCTACGGCATACACTATGGCGTGACCGAGAACCCCTATCGCTCTGAAAAGGAAGGTGACAGAAGAAACCAAGGAAAAACAGGGTTCAGCAAGCTCCAGATTCAGTAAAGCATAGCTCAACATCCAAGCCATGGATTAACGCGAGGAGGAGTTCAGTAGAATTCCCTCACAAAGTGCTACATTTTGGTACAACTCTTGCATTCAATCTGTGGTTCAATGCATGCAAGTCCTCAGGTCACCAAAGAAGCAAATCCAGTAGGTTGCTAGAATCCCGTTCTCCGGCAACCTCGAAAATTAGGCAAATGCACAAATCGACACTGAATGGGCCCAAACTTGGTGCAAAATTACTGCAGCAGCCTCCTCTCTGACTTGCAAGCAGAGCAAGAGGCAAAACGATGTAGCTCAAAGATGCATTGGCAAACAAAGTTTGCAAAAAATGGCCGGACTTTCACCCTGGGGAGAAAGGTCACCACAACACGATTGGAGGGCATCAAAATACACACAATCGAGAGAAGAATGAAGATATGTTGTTGAAAATGTTGATGAGTTGCCACAAGTTGCAGAACCAACTTTCAGGATCTTTCCATGGCGGAGCAACCTGCATCAAGGGACGGTCTCGTCATTTAGGCAAAAAGATCACAGAGGCATTTAGGTCATTTGGGCCTAATTTTTGGATTTGTTTTAAATTTGTTTAATTGTAATTAAGCTTGACTTTTTAGCGTTCACGTCTGTTTGGTGAATCCTCGATATAAGCAAGCTTAACTCACTTGTAAAAAGAGCTTTGACCCCTCCACTTTTTGGAGAGACTCCGTAATCTTGCCCCTGAAGGTTGGGAAGAATTCAAAGCTAGATTCTATTTGGTAGTTTGTCTTTCCTCATGAGCCCCTGAGGGAGAGGCGAGGGAGAGAGAGAATTTTTTTTGAGGGAAAGGGGATACCCCTGAATGCACGGTCCCGAGGGGACCCCGGTCGCACGGGTCACCCCACCTTTCCTAAGTTGAGTCTTCTCTTCTCTCTCTCTCTAGCTCTTGCCTCCGCATGCGTGACCCTCGTTCGAGTGACAGCCCATGTCCACCCTAGAACTCGTGGACACGAGCGAACCCACGGGTCTCGTCCTGGGTTTTCCTACATCCCCTTTAACGGCCAGTAGACCCCTCCGAAAGGGGGGGCCAAGGAGGAGGGACACTCGGATCCTGCCCCAAAAGTACAGAGAGAATGAGAGAAGAGAGGTTGTAAGCTTGAAGAGGGCTCCCATCCAAACCGCGCAGACAAACAGCTGGAGGGCTACGTAATTTCTCTAAAAGGGCCATCCGCCAGGGCATGTCCCCGAACCCCCAAAGCGGCGCAAGGGCATTCGCGCTCTAGTCGCAAAAATCTCTCTCAGTGTCGACCTCCTATCCGCTAGCACAAGTGCCCGCACGTTCGTCACACGCCGGACCTCCGTTGTTGTTCGAGAGAGGGTTTTCGCCTCCCCGCCTGGAGGGAAACCAAGACCCCCGACATCAGAGTTACGATGAGGGATAGAAAAGATCAGATGGAAGGGCTGCTTCTCAAATCCTTTGGCAATCGAATATCAGATAGCTGATCCAATCAAGTGGGGATGATTTACTTGCTTCTCCGCATGAGAAGTATTGAGCAACTTTAGGTCAAAACAAAAATAGAAAAACACGAGGCTAAAGAAACTTGAACTTGAACCGGACGGATCTCTTGCCTTATATAGATATAGAGAGGGGAACAAGACCTAGTAAGATGAACATGGTATTCATTGCATGCCTCGGGATATTTAATTGTCCACCCAACTTATGGAAAGCCTATTCCCATAATTTTGTGTTAAAGGAACCCCAAGAATAGATGATCCCTTAAAACTTAGTAAGAGGAATTGCTATAAGGTACGTTCTCCTATTAAAGGGCACCCCAAGAATAGATGATCCCTTAAAACTTCGTAAAGGGCATTGTTATAAGGTGCTTCCCCAGGTGGTATGACATGTTCCACCACAAAATGCTATGCTACTGTAAAATAACCAATACACTTTGAACTAAATTCTCATCTCTCTTCTTGTCAATCTTTCATAGTGGAACAAAACTACCAAGATACAATTAGGTCCTCCACAAAGATGATCTCATATAAAAATCTCTCTAGCATTTGCAAGTAAGAGAAAAATGAATAATAAACTTTTCATTGTGCTCGTGTATGCTTATACCACAAGATCAAAATGTACATCTAATTCCTCAGACAAAATAATTAAGTAGGAGTTATGGAAGATTTAGAACTTTCTCCAAAGATCTTTAAAGTTTCCTAAACGAATCTCAAAAAAGAAAACAAAAGATTATGAGTACGTTATTCCTTAGATCTCATCAAAATGTGTAGTCTAAATCCAATTTTGGACTGCATTTTGATTTAGGGTGATCGTTTATCTGTAAATATAATAGAGAATTTGATCTTATGGGACAAGGTTAAATTTAGGTTTGGTGAGAGTAAAAATCAATATTTTTCTAAGAAGATCGGCACATTATAGGCTAGGTTAAATTTTGAGAACCATCTCTCTCTTAAAAGAGATGGGATCTCCAAGAGAGAGATGGTTCTCAAAAAATGAGGGAGGCAATTGTCTATGTGGTTTTAGATTTTTTCACTTTCCACTTTCAGAAGAGGAAGTCTCGGTTGCTCTCAAGATTCTCTTTCCAGTAAAAGTATAGTAATGGGAGAGTGGATTTAGAGATAAATACTAATGAGGGTTTTGCATATGTGAAAATGATAGGTATATTATCTCGAGGCCATAGTGTAGCCAATTTGGGATGAATCACTTTTTACTATTATAGTGTGATTTTATTTTTAATGTTATTTCTCACACTCACTTTGTTGTTATATTCATGCATTTAAGCCAACTGTGTACACTATCTTTGATGGGATCTCGATAATTGGAGATCCAATTTCGACAAGTGAGGTTCCCTTGAGCCTTAATATTGGTATCAAGATCTAGGTTATCCGCACTAATTTTAGGAGAAATGACTAACAATCAGTTTGAGGTTGAGAAATATGATAGTCAAAATGAGTATGAGTTATGGAAGATTAAGGTTCATGATCTTTTAGTCGAACAAGGACAATACGAGGCTTTACATGGAAAGAATAAAAAGCCAGAGTCCATGAGTGACAAAGATTCATAAGAAATCAAGAAATCTATTTTGGGATTGGCAAGGTAAAACTATTGATTTTACTGTCAAAGTGGAGAATATTAAGTTTGATGATAGACAAAATCACCAATCCAATATTTTTATAAAAAGATTAGGGACATTATGGTTATTGTGAAATTTTGGTAAAAGAAAAAAGGGAATTTCATGAGAACAAGAAAGAAACCCTAATCAGAGACTAAAGTGGGGCGATACCTATGCTTTAGGTTCACAAGAAATCAAGAAATCTATTGGGGATTAGCGAGGTAAAACTATTGATTTTGCTGTCAAGTGGAGAATATTAAGTTTGATGATAGATAAAATCACCAATCTAATATTTTTCTAAAACAATTAGGGACATTATGGTTATTGTGATATTTTGACAAAAGCAAAAAGGGAATTTCATGAGAACAAGAAAGAAATTTTAATCAGAGACTAAAGTGGGGCGATACCTATCCTTGAGGTTCACCCCTTTAGGGATTTTGGAAGGGATCTCCTAGAGACATGACTTCATGATAGAGAAGTATAGTTCTCATGGAGTTTTAGGTTGATTCATTTTTCGCTTCTAGAGAGAAAGAGTCTCTAAGCTGCACTTACAATTCTTTTTATGGTTGCAGCGTAGCAATGAGGAGATAAGTCAATTGGTGTTGTTGTTTAGTAAGTGGAGTGGGTTTAGAAGAAAAACTCAGTAAGGAATCTGTCAATGTTTAGAATGGGGAACATCTACTGTAACCCAAAACTATAAATTTTACCAATAATGGATTTTGTCTTGTCAAGACTATGAACACGGCCCATTTGTGGTGAACCAAGTAACTCTTAGTATTATTATGGTTTGATGTTTTATTTTTTTCCTATATTTTTCATAATTGAATTGTTGTTATATTTGTCTATTTTGTATTTAGAATCCTTGTAAATGATTTTGGGTGCAGTATGTGTTTTGGTGAAGAAATCAGCAAGTTGCTTGGATGAGGTTATATATGAAAGAGAAATGATGCCTGCCAAAACTTCTTGCCGGACAAGGTGACAATCAACTTCAATATGCTTGGTGCGTTCATGAAACTTAGGATTTTTAAAAATGTAGATGACACTCTTATTATCACAATAAAGTAGTGTGGGAGTGGAGACAATAACATCCAAATCCGCAAGCAACCATCGAAGCCAAATGATTTCAGTTGTGGTTTGGGCCATAGCCCTTTATTATGCTTCTGTTGTAGATAAGGCAATACATGTTTGCTTCTTACTTTTCCAAGACAAAAGAAAGTTACCAAAAAAAATGCAGAATCCTGTAGTTGATTTGTTGTAACTTGGGTTTCCTGTGAAATCTAAATCTGTATATGCCCGAAGTTCAAGATATGACAAAAAAGAGAAAAGCCAAGTGTCGAGAATCCTTAATATGACGAATGATTCGTAAGACAACAGCTAAGTGAACAGACCTACAAGCACTCAAGAATTGGCTAACGAGATGCACAACATAAGCAATATATGGCCGAGATATAGTCAAATACATCAATTTACCAACCAATTGTCGATAAAATATTGGATAAGGGACTAGTTCACCATTTGTTGCGTGAAGTTTGATATTCAATTCAGTGGGAGTATCAACTCTCTTAGTATTATCCATGAGGTGAGCTTATGTTGCAATTTTTGATACATACTTTTGTTGAGATAACAGATAGATGCAAGGAGAATAAGCAACCTCTATGCCAAGAAAATATCACTAGAGCCCCAAGTCCTTCATTTCATTTACTTGATTGAGTTTCTGTTCAATCTTATGAATTGTGCCTTGATCATCACCAAATATTATAATATCATCCACATAGAGTGATAGAAGTGTTCGGCCAGTTGTAGTGTCAGACACGAATAAATCTAGATCATGATGGCTTTGTCGAAATCCCGTTGACATGACTGCATGACAAAATTTTTCAAACCAAGCACAAGGAGCTTGTTTGAGTCCATATAAGGCATGGTGCAGCCGACATACCCAATTTTGAGAATCTGTAACTCTCAGAGGTAGCTTCATATATACTTCTTCGTCTAGATCACCATTAAAAAATGCATTTTTGACATCTAGCTGATACAAAGGTCATTGTTAGATGGAAGCAACTGAAATAAGTGTTCGAACAGTTGTCATATGAGCTACTAGAGCAAAAGTTTCGGCAAAGTCAATTTCATATTGTTGATTGTATGCTTTTGCGACCTGACAAGCTTTATATCTTTCAAGGTTGCCATCAGCTTTTGTTTTGACTTTATAGACTCATCGAGAACCAATCGCATTCTTTCCTTTTGGGAGAGGGACCAAATCCCAAGCGTGCATCCGATCAAGAGCATTCAGTTCTTCGGTTATTGCATGCTGCAATTCCACCTGGTTGACAGCTTCTTTGTAGGTTTGTGGCTCAAAATACGAATGTCACAGGTAGTCTCGTGCCATCTCCTCAAAAGTGAGTTAAAACCACTACCATACTCACTCCATAGCCTCTACAGACTGCCATTAATCACCACCACGGTCCAGCAGTATGACCTTTAAACTATAGTCCACATCCTGGCCGCATGACATTAACAGGCTTCCCACTAGTCCCGGAGGCATGACCTTAAACATGCCTTCAGTAAAAAAAGGATGACATAACAGGTATGGTGTATATCTTGATAAGGGAACGGCATGAGTAAAAATGACGGACGGGCATGGTCACATAACCATGAGTAACAGAGTTATGTGAATAAAAACCAAGCACAATGAAAACCCAAAAGGGTATCGTGAGTAAAAACGGAAAATAAGGGTGGACATGACCGAAAGGCCATGGATAAAAAAGCCCCAAATAAAAAGGAAGTTGGTGAAAACCGTCTCTACGGCCCCGCTTTTCAAGTTCAAGTGAAAATCTGTAAAAGACACTTGGACCAATAAACAGGTTGATGCAGCACTCGCCTTAACAAGTAGCTTCATACCACACTCAAAAAAGAAAAATCCCTGGTGTCACAATACCAGGACCCAAAAAATACGAGCTTCAAGGAAAGGATTCCAACAACCTGAGTCCATTTGTCGAAAAGAACTCGAAAGATAGAAGATTTACCAAGAAAGCAAGACAAGTCTCATGAGGAAGAGCACTATTCCCATGAGCTCGCAAACAAACTCTAAAAATGCTAAAGACCACTACGAAGGCAATAAACTGACAAAGCCAAGGAGAACCAACCAGAGACTTCAACTAGCCTAGCTGACAAGCCCAGACCTTCGGGACCGGCTAACAAAATTGCCCCCGAATGGACCTGACAGATGGGACCTACAGTGGTATTCTGACTGTCAAAAGCAAACCTGGTGTAGCAGTAAACAACGCTGACCAAAGGCCCTTCAGCACACCATCCACAAAATCCTTGAAACATGGCTCAACACCAGAGGATATACGCAAACCCAGACCAAATGAGAACAATGCCCTTCCACATGGCACTCAATTGCCAGACAGGCCTGACTTTGACTGATGAGGTCCGTAAAAAATCCTAACCCTCAGAATCACAAACAGTTCACACGAGGGTGAGGACTTCGATAAGATCCCTAAAAAAATTCTCTTCTCCCCCTAACATCTCCACGGACGAACCCGCGACCAACGCATCTCTATGTCTGAGCATCCTAGTTGCACCATTGCGTTAATATCCTCGACGTTCATGTGGTCCTTGGAAGAAAAAAGTAAAGGCCGAAGGAAATTTTCTGAATGTTGTCCTTTTGTTTCTCTCGAAGCGCAACATTCGATGGGGCAAGCTGTTTTAACGCATTTTTCAACACCTTGGTCCCTAATGCAGAATAAAGAATGAAGCATGTCAATAGAGCCTACAAAATAAGTGGAAATTTCGATAGTCTCAGCATTGCCCCATAATGGGTCAAGATATTCATCAGCACTTCAAAAGACCATCTGCCAAGTTTCATTATAATCGGACATGTTTAAGGTAGTGAACACAAAGAAACAATTTATAAAAAATCGACCTCTGGCACCCTGAAATGGACCCCATAACTAGAGTTGTATTTTTGGTACGACAAACAGTTGTGAGACTACCGCCATTGGATCTAGCATGGTCGAAAACCCCAATAGGTCAAGTTTCGGCTTAATCGGGCACTCCAGGACAAACTTATAGGTAAAATACCGAAAAGGGGTAGGCTACACACTATTCCCATGTGGCCACCTTGCACCAAAACACCATTAAAAGTGGTTGTTTTACAATCATGGGCAGTCACTTTCAGGGGCCTATCTCTTACGCGTTCTAAGTCGGATCGGTCCCAAATTTGGTGAGCATGTTCGTCTCATCAAGACAAGAATTTCGATATGTGGTATGCCCCGTGACGATGCCCGAGCAGGGAGAAAAACGAGAAAGAAGTTGTTGATCCATGAATAAAGTTGCAGAAAACTCAACAGCATCATGCCTCACTCCGACGGCCAAATCACGACGCTCGCATACCCGATCGGCACGAAACCAATTACATTATGTGTGTGAGGTCTGAGGATATCTCTAGTACAAACTTCACGTATGATGAATGGTTGGATTTCACACACGAGGGTGTCAAAGCTAATGTAAATTCCAGCTGCTGGATTTCAAGATTTCGGCCAAAAACTCAAGACGACGAAATCTTCATCCGGACACGAAATCGAGCTGTATTTGTTGCAATGTGATCATGATGGCATGCTCAGTGTGATTCAGTGAAGAAACTACAAAAAACATTAAGGAACAAGCACACTATCGATCCGAAGTTTTCAAGGTTCATTGAAACTTCAAGTCTCATGATCATGTCTCAAAAACATGATTCATGAGTCGAAGTTGGTATCAAAATGATGATCAAAGTTGGTATCGCCCTTTCTGTTCTTCATCTAACATAGTCGATGAAGACCAGCGTCGACTACATCTTATTTCTTTCTTCGTCTAACACAGTCGACGAAGCTTAGCGTCGATTGTGTCTTCTCTCTCTTCTTTGTCTAATACAGTCGATGAAGCCTAGTGCCAACTACATCTTCTCTCTCTTCTCTGTCAAACACAATTGGTGAAGCCTAGCGCCGACTGCATCTTCTCTCTCTTCTCTGCCCAATACAGTCGACAAAGCCTAGCATCGACTGCATCTTCTCTTTCTCCTCTGTCTGAAACAGTCGACGAAGCCTAGCACCGACTGCATCTTCTCTATTTAGCACAGTCGGCAATGCCTAACGCCGACTGTGTCTCTCTCTTTTCTCTCCTCTTAAAATGCAGTCGGCAATGCCTAGTGTCGACTTTGTCCTTCTTTTCCCTCTCCCTAACACAATCAGTGACACCTAGTGCGACTGTGTTCTCTTTCTTCTTCTTCCAACACAGCCGGCAATGCCTAGCATCGACTACGTCTTTCTCCCTCTTCTCTCCTTCCTTCTCTCATCTCTCACACTCTTCTCTTTCTTTCTTCCCCTCCTTTATGTTCCCTTTTTCTCTTATCTCATTTCTTATTCTTTCCTTATGACCTTCATTATGTTATTCTTTCGTTTGATTAACAGGGATCGAGGTTAGCCTCTCATGGTAGTCTTGTCGTCTAGCCGTAATGTTGTTGTGTCGAAATCACTGTGCTCGCTTTATTGCCATGACAGACTAACTATTGTGCTTAGTTCTT
>NW_006498233.1:3378449-3394446 GCF_000471905.2 Amborella trichopoda
TTCTCTCTCTTCTTCTCTCTTCTTCTCATCTCTATCTCTCTTTCTCTCTTTTTCTCTTTTCTATCTCTCTTTCTCTCTCTTCTTCTCATCTCAACCTCTCTTTCTCTCTCTTCTTCTCATCTCAACCTCTCTTTCTCTCTCTTCTCTTCTTTTCTCTCTCTTTTTCTCTCTTCTTCTCATCTTTATCTCTCTTTCTCTGTCTTCTTCTCATCTTTATCGCCCTTTCTGTTCTTCATCTAACATAGTCGATGAAGACCAGCGTCGACTACATCTTATTTCTTTCTTCGTCTAACACAGTCGACGAAGCTTAGCGTCGATTGTGTCTTCTCTCTCTTCTTTGTCTAATACAGTCGATGAAGCCTAGTGCCAACTACATCTTCTCTCTCTTCTCTGTCAAACACAATTGGTGAAGCCTAGCGCCGACTACATCTTCTCTCTCTTCTCTGCCCAATACAGTCGACAAAGCCTAGCATCGACTGCATCTTCTCTTTCTCCTCTGTCTGAAACAGTCGACGAAGCCTAGCACCGACTGCATCTTCTCTATTTAGCACAGTCGGCAATGCCTAACGCCGACTGTGTCTCTCTCTTTTCTCTCCTCTTAAAATGCAGTCGGCAATGCCTAGTGTCGACTTTGTCCTTCTTTTCCCTCTCCTTAACACAGTCAGTGACACCTAGTGCGACTGTGTTCTCTTTCTTCTTCTTCCAACACAGCCGGCAATGCCTAGCATCGACTACGTCTTTCTCCCTCTTCTCTCCTTCCTTCTCTCATCTCTCACACTCTTCTCTTTCTTTCTTCCCCTCCTTTATGTTCCCTTTTTCTCTTATCTCATTTCTTATTCTTTCCTTATGACCTTCATTATGTTATTCTTTCGTTTGATTAACAGGGATCGAGGTTAGCCTCTCATGGTAGTCTTGTCGTCTAGCCGTAATGTTGTTGTGTCGAAATCACTGTGCTCGCTTTATTGCCATGACAGACTAACTATTGTGCTTAGTTCGTCAATATCGGTATTGACATCTAGTAGTAATCTTGTTAGCCGGTCTGAGTTACAGAGCCCGTTTTACTACCACGCCAGGCCAATTATTCACCTACTTAGTCACTATGTTGATCTTCCCGCTTAATCAAATTCTTCCCTCCCCCATCTCTCTTCTCTCATTATTGTTTTCTTCTTTGAAGGTGTACGCTTGCATATATTCATCAAGAAGGCAAAGTGAGGTTTGCTCACCCACCTTGCCTTATAATATTTGCCATATGTGTGTGATTGCAGAAAATAGGAGAATACAAGCTAAGGGAGGCAATTTAGAACCAGTTTTTACTGGGGGCCGTTCTTCATGATCTAAGAGGGTGCTCATGCGCGCCAGCCCGAGTAAGTCCCAAACCCACCTTAAATTCCTCTCTCACCGGTTGGTAATACCTGCCTTTTTTCTCGAACAAGTTTCACGAGAGAGTGATTTCACAAAGTTTCGGGTCCCCCTGAAACCCGAGATGCGTGCCGCCCGATCGTCAAAGATCCGGAGGGCGAGATCGAGGCACCTAACCACTATGTGCATAAATCATCTGCACCAAACCGTAATTCAATTGATACAAAGTACCATATAATTAACTCCACTTAGGTGGACCGCCGAAACCATATTATAATGAGTAAAAGAGCTTACTTTATTTTAAGAAATATTCTTTAGATAGAGGAAATATCACTGATGTAATGGGGGTTTCATTTGATGTACAACTTATGATGTTCTTGCATAGTCTAAGTCACAACCTGAAGAACCAAAAGATTGGTCATGAGTTTGGTCGCTTAGAAGAAACTGTAAGTCGACACTTTAATCGATTGTTGAATGTAGTCATAAGACTTCACAGAGAATTCAAACCGCCAAAGTCGAACATACCACCAGAGTCGCTCGTAAGAAGGGGACATTGTTTCCTTATTTTTAGTTAATGCGTATTAGTCATACTTATTGTTTCTTACTTGATTAATGTGGTATTTGGTAATATTTTAATTGCTTCTCAATAATAGAATTGTGTTGGAACCATTGATGGCACTCATATCTCAGCAACTGTTCGGACTAGTCTCCAAACTAAATTTCGTAATAGAAAGGGTTTTACATCGCAAAATGTGATGGGCATTTGCTCATTTAACTTTCAATTCCAATACATTCTTGCTAGATGGGAAGGCTCTGTTGCTGATTCTTGTGTTTTGCAATCATCACTCTCTTGTGATGATCCACTTATAGTTCCCAATGGTATTTCAATTCTATCTTTGATACTATGTGTGTTCACATAACAATATAATACCAATTGATTTTAATCTCAATCAAATATTCATTTTGTAGGAAAATACTATCTTGTAGATCTCGGGTGCCCTAATATCCAAGGATTTATTGCCCTTTATTGCAGGACTCGTTATTATTTGAATGATTATGGTCATGGTAGAGAAAGACCACAAAACTACAAGAAGTTGTTTAATAAATGACATTCCTTGCTCAGAAATGCCATTGAATGTTTGGAGTTTTGAAGGCACATTTCCCTATCTTGAAAGTGGCTACTACCTATCCAATCAAAACACAAGTCAAGACTGTTGTTCCATGTTGTATTTTACACAATTTCATTTGCAGGTAATGTATTATGCAGTAATGTATTACGTTAGTAATATATTTCACAGACAATATATTTCTAAGTATCCAAACGACCCTTAAATGTTGCCTTGAAAGTAAAAAGTTTGTGAGGAGCCTTAGTTATGTCATAAAGATATAGGCATTTTATTCACCCCAAAAAAAAGATCTAGCATTTAAATTTTCAAATGAAATTACTACTATAAAAAATATTATCTTGCCAATAGATTATAAAAATAAAATTTGTGAAGGGTGTGGTCATGAAAAATATCATTGTAGAGTATTTCCTATAGGGAAAGATGGAGAGCAAAAGCACCATTGGTGCTAATCCCTACAAATATATGTGGGCCAATGCAAACTCCAATTCTCTGCTAAGACAAGTTATTTTATTCTCTTTATAAATGATTTATTAAGAATATTGTAAGTTTATTTTATTTAAGAAAAATCAAAAGCATTTTCTCTTTTCAAATAATTTTAAAATCCTAGTTGAGTATCAAAGTGGTTTGAAATAAAAACTTCACAAAGCGATAGAGCTGCAGAGTTTACTTATCAGTATGAAGAAGTTAGTGTTCATAGGCAGTTAACTACTGCATATTGGTCTACTACAAAATAGAGTTGAATTATAAAACAAGAATTCAATTCTTAAAGTGAAAAAATCTCCAAAATATTTATTAGGTTGAAAATATATTTGAATAGAAGTCCAAGAAAATCAGTTTGCAATGAAATGCCTTTAGATGCTTGGAGTAGGAGAAAACCATCAATTATTGGATTTAAGTTTATTGTTGCATTTGTTATACTCGTGTTCCTGTAGAAATCTAAAGAAAGTGAAAAATGCATTTTTCAGGGCCATATTGGTGGCTAAAAAAGAACATCGATTATATAACCTAAAAATTAAGAAATTGACAAGCACTAGAGATCTACTTTTTATTAAAAATGATGCATGGGCGTGGAACAACATGCAAAGAATAGAGACATAAAGAAGTGCAAGAACAAACAATTGTACTTTATGAAGAACAGCAGAATTCTCCACGCACACAGGAAGAAGAAGAGGGGACATCATCTTCAAAGATACCCTCAACTATGTTATCAAGTATTACATTGAAATCATTCTCAAGCATAGAACCCCTCCTAGAACTACTCCAAGATAGAAAATTAAAAAGATTTATGAATATCACAAATTTACCTTTATAGAACCATAAAACTATGAAGTTGCAATGCAGCAAGAGGAAATGATGATAACAATGAGAAAAGAGATAGAAAAGAATAATACATGTGAATTAACATATAGTACTAAAATTAAAAATGCCATTGAATTAAAATGGATTTTCTAAGCAAAATTAAAGGTTGCTGGCACTATGCAAAAGCTTAAGGCATGGGTTGTGGCCAAAGGGTATTTACAATAGTTAGGTATCGTTTTTAATTGAACTTTAGCTTCTTTTGCTCCTATAGGTACCTAGAAATTTGTTAACAGTTGCACAAAAACTGTCTCTTCATCAAATAGATGTTAATTGTTCATTTTTAAATAGAAAAGTTGATGAAGATGTCTATATTAAATAACCAGAAGGCTTTGTAGTTAAGGGAAAATAAAAAAGAGCTTACCAATTAGGAAAGCTTTACTAGTTTAAAAGGACTCATAGGGCATGATATAGTAATATTGATTGATATTCTATTACAAATTATTATCGAAAGAGTAAAAGTGAGCACTTTATATATTAAACATCATGGAACATCAGATATATTCATTACACTCTTATATGTTGAATATCTAGAATCCACAATAAATAATACTAAAATGATTTATGAGTTTAGGAAGGACAAGATTAGCACATTTGAAAGGAATGACCTAGGATTTTGCATTGTTTTCTTGGAGTAGAAATATGCCAAACGCATGTGGGGGTTTTCATCTCACAAAAGTAAAAAGAAAAAAAAATATATTCTCAAGAAATTTGATATATCTAATTATAAATATATCCATACTCCTTTTGACCAATGGAAAACTATGCGTTGAAGATGGAGTTAAAAAGTCAATTCTTTTATTTATTTAAGTCTATTTAATTTATCAAGTATGCCTTCTAAATTTATAATTTATGTAGAATCCAAACCAGTATTGTTATATTGGCTTCGCTTCGGACGAAGCACCCGAAGTCTTCACATTTCCCCTAACCACTGAAGCGAAGTGACTAACGACCATGTTTTGGCACAAGATTTTTCCATTCAAAAAGAAATTCATCCACTCTTAGAGCATAAAGAGAGTATATGGAGCCCCAAGTCCAACAAATATAGGCACGTGTCACTCCAAGACTTCCTCGTCAATTAGTCATCCCTCTTGGCCCATCTCTCGTGTCTTTGTAAAATTTCACTATTGTCATTTACTTTTATTAAAATAAAATAAATTGAGTACCACACCACCTCTTCATCATGTCAAAGGACGATTATGTCCTCACGCGACTAAATAAATGGGATGTCTTTTTTTTATATTTTTATTATTTTAATATATTTATATATATAAATATATATTTTATTTATATTAATTAAAATAAAGTCCGAAGTCTTCTCCCGATTTAATCGAAGTACCGAATTACTTTATTTTTCTGATCAAACCAAAAAAGGCTCTTAAGCGAACCTGACGACATTGAGCTAATCATTTGGCGAGTTGCGAAATAGGTAATTAGATCTCCACAGTGTATGATAAACTATTTATTTTTATTTTTTACTTGTGACCTATTCCATGTAGCTAACACTATATAACAGTGTTTCAAAATTTACATATCAGGATCAAGAGTCACCGGTGATTGTGCGGGTTCTTTGCCGATATAGGCAATTCTTTAAAGTTATAACAAAAAGTTGCGAAAGGGTAACTTTGTATCGCTGGCATCTCTCTATCCAAGGGTGGCAATGGGCTAGGCCCAAGCCAGGCCAACCCTGTTAGGGCTGGACTTGCTAAAAATAAATAAAAAATAAAAGAAAAAACAAGAAAAAGTGGGCCTGTTAGAGCTGACCACCCCTATCTCTAACTACATATCGAAGGTTCAAGTGTGAACTTCATGGGGTACAACATTTTCTTTGTAAAACACCGAGGGTTTTCTTTGAATCAAGGCCGATCTGACGATCACGGATGTCCGGTAGTGTTTGAATTTTAGTTTTTTTTTTTGACAATATTTGTTTGATAATTTTCGAAGATTCACCTATTTTTGATGAACACACACCTAAAATTTCAAGTGACTTAGATTTTTATAAAAAAAACTAAAATTCAAACACTATCAGACATCCGTGATCGTCAGATCGGCCCAGATTTAATCTGGGACATTGGGATCATATGTTCATATGAGCTAGTGGGCTAATCCCATCTTTTCCCTAGTTTTTTTCTATATATTCAAATCACTTGAAGTTTTAGGTGTGTGTTCTTCTCATGAAGGCGCACCTAATAAAAATATAAAAAAATTATTCATAAAAAAATTGACCAAAATACCCCTCAAAAGTTTTTGAGGGTATTTTTGTCAATTTATTTCATGTAAAATATTTTTTTGATAATTTTCAAGATTCACCTATTTTGTAGAAAAAAAACTAAAATTTAAACACTACCGGACATTCGTGATCATCAAATCGGCTCAGAATCAATCTGGAATGTTGGGCTCATATGTTCATATGAGCTAGTGGGCTAATCTTATCTTTTCTCTTAAAAATATTTTCTAGTCAAAGATATTTTTTAGTTGTTTTAAATTCTCTCAGATTCAAATGATCGGAATCACAAATCCAATTGATCCATATTACAATTAGTAGGCGGGTGGGTTACCTACATTTAGGTGCATTTTGTCATTTGATTTGACAAACTATATTACCAAAATATCTTTGTTTGTTTATGTTCCTAGTTGTGAAAAAGGACAATTGAATTAGAAAATGTATATAATGAAACGATTTATTTTTATACAAGAAGGTCACAATCATCACTGTCGGTTATATTTAAAATTAGGTGGTTGAGGAGTTATCATTATTTGGATACAAAATCCAAAATAAAATTTCTCAAATATTGTGATACACTTCATCTATCGGATTTCACATCCAATGGCTAGAATTGATTGTGACCTCCTTGTGCCAAAAATAAATAGTCTCATCATATACAATCTTATTTAATTATGTGATTGTATACAATAAGACTATGTACCTTTGGTACAAAGAGATCATAATTAATTATAACCATTCGATAAGAAATCTGATAACTTGGGTATGTCATAAAGTTCAAGAGAATTTCTTTTGAACTTTGAGCTTGATTAATGAAACAAATATAATCACCCAATTTCACATGTTCAAGATTAATTGTCATCACCATCTACCAAATGCAAATGATCTCACTATATACTTTTCTTTTAATTATTAGGACCATAACTTTTAGGAAGTACCCAAGTCAAATAAAATTTAAAGAGAGCACACCCAATGATGCCAATAATGATGTTGCAAGTAGCTGAGCAATGAACGAATATTTTCGCCAACAAAAACATCATCGAAGATGATTTCCTTGACGGACCTTTAAATGGAAGGTCAAGAACTACCATCTGAATAATCTGCACATGTAAATTGTGGACATAAACAAAAAAAAAAAGAAAAATCATGGAAGCACCCTTGGAGCTGTGGTAACTTGTCAGCCATCCAAATGAGGCGCTAAAAGCCATAAACTCTTTCTATGATGCAAATACCCGCCGCCTCTCCCCAAAAAAATAAAAATAAAATAAAAAACTAAAAAAATAGCTGACCTCCTCCCACTTCAAACTTCCAATCCCCCCGCCAATCTAGATATTAGTATCAATCCTTCCAACAGACCATGAGCTTCAGACCCATTTGCTATGGTGGTACTGCAAGGGCTTGGGTAAGAGTAAATTATGTGACCCAAATTATTTCTAATGAGTTCACCAAAACCAAGTACGCTTGGATTCATAAAAGTGCTTCCATCAAAATTGAGTTTGTATGAATTAAGAGGTGGTGATTTCCAAACAATTCCTCTTCGAGTATTAGTGTTAATACTCAAAGTTTCCACTGCCAGACGGTTGCTGGTGATTAAACTTTTGGGGATAAAACCACAATCCTTTTGGGCAGACCAATATGCTGCCACCGCAAGAATGTTTGATTTTAGCATAGATAAATCAGTGCTAATATCATCAAACACTCTTCTATTTCTTTCTTTCCACACACACCAAAGGACACTAACCCAAATCGACCTCCAAAGGATAGTACCCACCATCGAATTACCTGAAGAGATCTACTGATTGAATAGCATCCTGCTATTTTGAGGGACCGGTAAGAACAAATTAAGGCATTTAAGAACAAATTAAGGCATTGAAGGACCCAATTCCAAAGATGAGCAGCAAAAGGGCAGGATAAAAATAGGTGTTGGGCTGATTCATCACTTGCCTTGTATATGATATAAACATTGGTGATGATACATCATCGTTTTTTTAAATTATCAATTGTTGCTAATTTATCTTTACACAAGATCCATAAGAACAATTGGAATTTAAGAGGCACATGTAGCTTCTTGATGTTATGAAGGTCTGGATCCAACTCCCTACTACGATCACAAAACTAGAGGTCATATGTGGACTTAACAGAAAAATTACCCGATGAAGTAAGATCCAATCTGAAAGAGTCCTCCTTATTTGGAGTTAAGTAAACAATGTTCAATAAATTGAGCAATGTATGATCTTCCCTAATAAAATTGTCTGTTACTCTCCTGTACCTGCAATAAATAGACCAAACAATGTTAATAAAATCACCCCCACTAACTTCCTTAACGGATGCTAGTGGATTTGAGACTTTCGAGAAGACCCCTAGGAAAAGGTATCTCTATGGATAAACTCCAAGCCATTTGTCAAACCAGAAAAGTGTGGACTCTACGTTACCCACCACTTTCCACAACTGTTGCAAGTAAATAGGTCTCTCATAATCAATCTCCCTCCAAATATGAGACAACCTTGTCTTGTTTCTTCGGTTTTTAATGAGTTCATAATTTAGATCCATGTCATACTTATCTCTCAGAACTTGTGCCCAAAAAGAGTATTGTTGCGTGTGAATTCTCTACCACCATTTTACAAGAAGCGTAGAGTTCATATTTTCAACCTCCTAATATCCAAGCCTCCATCTCTTTTGCCCAACTCACCAAATGAAGTTTCTTTTTGCCCAACTCACCAAATGAAGTTTTGCCCAACTCACCAAATAAAGTTTCTTTTTGCTTTCTTCATCTCCCCACAAGAAATTCATCATTAACTTTTCAAGTAACTTTTCAATTTGCTTCGGCATCTCAAATAAAGACATGAAGTAAACTGGTAGATTAGACATGGTGGACTTAATCAATGTATATCTTCCTCCTAAAGATAGTGTTTTTCCTCTCCACAGGTCTAAATTTTAATAGAATCTCTCAACAACTAGATCCCATATAGATCTAGGGGCCCTAAAATCTACCAGTGGAATTCCCAAATATGTGCAAGGCAAAGTCTCTATACCACAGTCTAACAACTGTGCCATCCTTGACACCACAGCTTGGGGACAACCAATACCAATAAGCTTGGTTTTATTAAGATTAACTTTGATCCCAGTGGTGAATTCCACATACTTCAAAAAAAACCATTAACAAGTGATCTCCCTATCATTAAGCTCACAAAAAATGATGGCGTCATCAACATACTGTAAATGTGATATTATTAAACCATGATTTCCAATTTTTACACCTAAGATGATCCCACTTCATACCATTCCGCTCAACATTACACTGAAGCTTTCAGCCATCAAGAAATATAAGAAAGGTGCAAGGGGATCCCCTTGTCTCAATCTTCTAGAACCCTTGAAGAAACCAGTTGCCTTACTATTAACAAGGACTGAGAAATGGGTGGATGAGAGGCAACGATCAATCCATAACCGCCACCTTGAACGAAAACCCATATTGCCCATTATGGTTTGAAGTATCCTCCAATCAACCTTATCATAAGTCTTCTCAAAGTCTAGCTTACAAATAAGCCTTGATTTTTCTTCTTTTATTTTGGAGTGAATGCATTCCTGAACTATCAAATACTGTCCATAATTTGTCTATCTTTCAAAAAGGCTAATTGGGGACCTTTAACCACAAGATGAATTTTTTTTTGGGTAAGTAACCACAAGATGAATTACCTGTCGTATTCTGTTTGCTAAGACCTTAGCTATGATTTTATAAAGATTCTCACTAAACTAATAGGCCGAATATCTTTTACCTCCTCAATGACATTTTCCTTTGGGATTAAAGCCATGAATGTGGAGTCCATTGCAATATTAATCCTTCCCTTCCAATAGAATTCTTCTAACAATTGAAAGATATCATCCTTCAGGATATCCCAAAATTTTTTAAAGAAAGCCATGGGGAACTCATCTGGTCCAGGAGCCTTCGTAGAG
The DNA here is from genome assembly GCF_000471905.2 of Amborella trichopoda. Next base: position 3,388,467 of record NW_006498233.1, read on the forward strand.
CAAATACTGTGTCTTTGATTTCTTGTCCTTCAAATTTCCTTTCCAGCCACTTAGCTTGTTGAAGAGGTAATCTGGCCAAGGGAAGGTCTTGGATTGCAAAGCCAAGTTCACTTTAAGCCGCAAAAGCCTTTTTAAAGTGGTCTATCAAGGAATTTTCGACAACCAGCCCAATAACACAGTCTATCTCTTCAATTTTACAATTTTGAATTGAGTTGCCTCTTCTCTTGCCATTGGTAATAGCATGGAAAATTTTTGTAATTCTATTCCCTTCCTTCAATCATTTCACAATAATCTTTGTCGCAACTAAATCTCTTCCAATCTAAGTAATTCCTTGTATGTCGTCACCCATAAACTTCTCTCTCTTAATTGTTCTCGTGTTAAAAAACCTCTCATAAATTGCATATTGTCCAACTCCTAAATATGTCGTTGCGCATTGCGAATTTTTTATTGCAAATTTCCCCAAACATCCCTTCTCCATATAGAAATCTTTTTCTTTAGAAGATATAGTTTCTTTAATAATTGAAATCCTTTCCAACCCTCAACACTTTTGTTTTTCCAGAGTTCTTCCATCAAAGATCTCTCAGACAGCCAAGATAACTCAAATCTAAAAGGAGAGGGTCCAAATAAAAATCCATCAGAATTTAATAATAAAGGTACATGATTTGAGGAAATTTTAGGCAAAGCTTTCACACTAGAAATCGAGTAAGAAACTCAGATGAAACTAGAAACCTATCCAGCCTAGGTAACAGTGGATCTTGCAAATTATGGTTGGACCAAGTGAAGTTAGCTCCGATTGAAGGAAGGTCAATCAATTCATGTTACTGCATAAAAGTTTCAAATATGTGCATACAAAGAGACATTGGCGGAGAAGAAGAAGATTTACTTGGCCATCTAATAACATTAAAATCTCGACATACAAACCATGACACATTCAAATTGAGCTGGACATTAGAGAGTCCATTGAAAAAAGCAGATCGTTCATCAGGTCAGTTAGGATCATACACAATAGATTAGCGTCAACAAAAAATATCCAACGGTCCTTGAAACAAAATAGAAATAAGTCAGGGAGATAAAGCATTTTGAGTGGCTTACAAAACCAAGGGATCCCAAAGCACCTAAATACCACTTAATGATGTAGACACATCCACCCCAAAAACGCCAAAGAATGACTACCCCAAACTAATCTAGCTGTGGGGAGGGTTGGGGCCTCCATTTTAGTCTCTTGAATCAGCAAGAGATCAGATCTTTCCTTTCTACAGAATCAAAGTACATCTCTCTTATGTGATTTACTATTGAGGCCCCTAACGTTCTAGCAGAGCACCTTCATTCCGACAAATATCCTTCTCTATGCTTGGTGATCCTCGAAAGACTAGCAAACACATGAACAAATGGCTCAGACGTGGCACGAGGACGAGAGCTTACCTCTCCTTTATCATAGTTGATGTGGCAAACCAAGTTATCCAGCTCACTTTGAATACACCCTATTTTCTTTGCCTTCTTCGCTTTGCTACCAGCCTCCAACTCTTTTTTTTGTTCTGACTTTAAAGTATCAGTAATGGAGTCTAGTGATTCTCCATATCGAACATTCATAGAATCTATAACTCTTCCAACTTCCTCGAGATGAATAACCAAGGCTAGTCCATTCTCAAAATCCGTCGGGTCACCGTCTTCCAATTCTTCTTCCTCAATAATATCGTCCTCAAAATCATAGCTCGGTAGTCTCATGGCAATCGGAGGTACCATGAGAGGTTCTTCAATCTCATCTTCCATAACCTTATGGATGTCATCATCCGGGATCAGGCCCATGTTCTGACCAAAAATCCTCTTTGAAAGTAGAGAGCATGGATTCTTCATTCGCCTCTTCTTTCTCTCGCTCAATATCATAGACCATCAATGGTGTGCCTATGAATTTCCTCTTTTTTGGCATCTTGATCGACTTGGAAGCCGCCCTCTCTGTTAAAATTCTCATGTCCTTATCATCTAGTTTGAAATGAGGTGTTTTGTTCGTTGAAGGGATAGATGACCCTGTTGCAGCAATGGTGTCCTTGTCCAAAGAGTTCAGATGGGATAAATCTTTTGGAAGATTTAAAGTCTGCATTCTTTTGGGAAGAGGAATAGGGGAGGGGACACCATCCATACACATGTTAGGAAGTTTCCCAAAAGGCTCAAACCTATCATGGCAATAAATAGGTTTATATACCAAAGCGGGCCTTTTGAAATTTGAAAGAGATTTGTTCCCATCATATTTAAAACCCATTTGTTGACTATACGATTTCCTTGGAGACCATACGATGCATCAGATAGTCAATTAGATGTCCCCTTCCCCCAAGATCTGCGGCTAGGGAAACGTTTCTCTATATTCGAGGCACCATTGTTGCAGCTTGAAATTGAGGCTAATGGCTGCTGGAGAGCATCATTACTTCCTCAAGGAACTCCATACTACTATTCAAAATCGGAATCTCTCTGAGCACAAGTTTAAAATCAAACCCTACAAGTATTAACACACCCTCTTTGGGAGGATTCAACCCCCTAATTTCTGCGATAAAAACCAAGAGTGATAACTCGATAAATTCCAGTCTATTTTAATCAGGTGTAACCTCCTTAAACACTTCAGTGGACCAATCAATAATTGAAATGTCAGAAACTGCAAACCCAACCGATCTAGGCTTGATCAAAGATACTTCTAGTGCAAGGACCCTCTTTTCTGCAACTAGATCTATACCTCAGAAATGCCAAAATTTATGAGCAATCACTTTATTAGCATCATCTTGAGATCCAATAAAAAATATGAACTTGGCACCTGGGATCGAACGACAAAGACTAACGATTTCCATCAAGTTTTTGTCTACCCACTCCTGAAAAGTACCAACCTCAAAAGAACTATTTTTGAAGGTCACAATAACTGCGGATTGAATCCTCTTCCCTCGTTCCTTGATAATGTCGTCTCTTACCATTACAGTGGGGTTTCTTTGAAGTTGTAAGCCTGAAGTAGATGTTAAGAGGCTTGACATAGGAAGGGTCTCTTGGCCCCATCCTTTCTGCCTTCTTCTATCACTTATATCCGTGGACTCTCTTAATCAAAGAAAAAGCTAAAATCCAGAGACCATATATTGTTGCTGTTTTTGCACACACTTGTTCTAAATCCATTATGCTCAAAAGCAATACTCCAAATTCTCCCATGATCAACTCACTCACTCTCTCTCTCTCTTTCTTAGAGAGAAGTAAACAAGCAAAACAAGAGCAATGGAAGTCCAAATAAAACAAGTACCATTTTAACACATATAGCGCACAGATCAAGCAAAATAAAAATAGCAAAAGGGTTCCATGTACACAAAGTTCAGTTTAACCCATAAAAGTACCGGCAACACATTGGCCACCATTTTAACACACATGGAGCACAGATCAAGCAAAACAAAAATAGCAAAAGGGCTCCATGTACACAAAGTTCAGTTTAACCCATAAAAATACCAGCAACACATTGGCCACCATTGCTGATGCTGAAGCCAAGGAACATCAAAAATGTTCCCAGAACCAAAGAAAAGAACCCAAAATCCAGAACCTACATAACCTAAACCAGAAACCCTTTTCTGGAAAAACCCAACCAGAGTGGGTTTTTTTCCGTCAGCCAAGGGCTATCAAGCAGGGAGATCAAATGGGACATCTGTTTAGTATATTCCATTTTTATGCATTGGGCAGTTCTAATCTCGCCTACCAACTTCTCCAAGGTGTGACAACTCCTCCTTCATCACATCGTTTTTCTTATGGAGTGCTGAAGCCATTGTTGTTCTGCCCTGCACTAATCTTTAACCTTCCCTACGCTGCAGCAATGTTTTGTGGCCTTCGAAGAAGAAACGGGAGTAGAGAAAGAAAATACAGATGGATAGAGAGCATGATCTTGTGGTTCTTTTTCTTATTGGATGGAGAGCATGAGCGTCTGGTTCGATTTTTCTTATACTGTTGGAGATTGAAGCCATGCCAATAGAAAACAGCAACTTCAGTTTCATCATCTACCTTCTGTACCCATGCGAAAAGGATAAACAGGTTCCCACTTTTCATAACAGATATCTGTTGATTCAATGGTTCAGTATCTGTATTGATTCTTTCTTCCCCACGCAGGAGAACCAAATTCTTTGACGTGTGTGCATTCATTCGCCTCTTAATCTTGTGTAAAAGGGGGAGTAGGAAGAGGAAGAAGGCTTCAGATTAAATTCTTTGGAAGAGAGAGAACAAAGAGAAGGAGAATGGAGAAGTCTGGTTATGGAAAAGATGGAATTTACAGTCGCTAGGGCCCCCTGTTGTTTTCCCCAAAGACCCATATCTCAACATGATATCGTTCATATTCGGGGACTCATCGTCATATGGCTAGAAGCTTGCAGTTGCAGACGCGGAGACCGACCAAGGGCTGAATTTCAGAGAATTTGAAGCTTGGTGGATCGAATTAGAAATGGCCTGAGCAAGATTGGCATCAGGCCAGGTGATGTTGTTTTGATCTTTGCCCCAAATTCTTTTCACTTTGCATCATGCTTCTTCGGGGTTGTTTCTCTTGGTGCGATTGCCACCACTGTAAATCCCATGTACACTTCAATGGAGGTAGCTAAACAGGTGAAGGATTCAATGGAGGTAGCTAAACAGGTGAAGGATTCAATGGAGGTAGCTAAACAGGTGAAGGATTCTGGTTCAAGGGTATGGGTTTACCTGCTGTAATTCTTGACTATGCGAAAACATCATCAATCAACTCGCAAATGGCTATTACTTACTACTCTGATCTACGCAAAATGGGGGCTGCCACGACCCGTAGCTAGGTTTAGACAATCAGACACAGCCGTGCTTTTTTACTCTTCTGGTACTACAGAGACCAGCAAGGGGGTTCATCTTGACCCATGGGAATTTCATTGCAGCTTCTTTAATGGTTGCCTCTGATCAAGATTGGAAGGGTGAGATACACAACAGGTTCCTTTGTGTGATCCCAATGTTCCATATGTTTGGGCTTTCAATCCTCACTTACACGCATTTGCAGAGAGGGAATGCAGTTATTATTATGAGCAGGTTCGATCTTCAGAATTTTGCTGCTGAGATCGGTTGAGAAATTCAGAGTTACCCATCTTTTGTTGTGCCCCCAATCATGATTGCTCTAGCAAAGCAGAGTATGGTGTCAAAGTATGATCTCTCTTCATTGACAGTTGGGAGTTGGGGCTGCACCCGTGGGGAAGGATATTATGGAAGACAGCGCATGCAACATTCCACATACTGAAGTTGTGCAGGTGTAATTCTTCTGTTCTAATAAAATGATCTCATTATAGTATAATTCTCTAGTTAAGTATATAATGTTACTCCATATACATGTGGTTTATGTATGTGTAGATTCAGGGGGATCCACCTAAACAATGAAGGATGCAGATTAACTGCAGTTTCCAGTTATGTGTGCTCAACAGGGTGCTGATATTCTCTATTTTGCATGAGAGAAAATAAGGAGAAGAGATTTATGTGAGAGAGAGAGGGAGTTTAAGGGCGTGGGAGAGAGAGAGATTTTTAAAGAGAAAAGAGAGTTTTATTTATTTTGGGTTTTTTTTATTTGTTTATTTTTTTCTCTAAAGCTTATTTAAAGGAAAAAATCCCTCATTGTAAAGAGCGGAGAATGAGAATTGAATAAATTTGATCTTGTGAAAATATCTCTTTTTGGGTAGATTCCCTCCCAGACCTTGAGAGAGTCTCTCAACTCTTTTATTTTTTATTTTAATTATTTTTTCCCTTTTATCTATTCTATTTTAATTATTTTCTTCTTGCATCAATGTCCCTGCAGTGGTGAACAACATACTTTTAAAGCTTATCATTTATTGCTTTCCTACATATGGTATAGTTTGATCTCTTTTGCTTTTGCGCATGAATGGTCTATAACTTAGAATTCAACTCCCCAAACTTGGTTGCCTTAGAAAGGTGTAGACACCCTATTTTAAATTTGACAAATTCTGTGGTTTTTTGG
>NW_006498233.1:3405657-3415937 GCF_000471905.2 Amborella trichopoda
GGCAGACTATCAGGATTCCTATTAGCTGTAGGTGCCAACCCCTCTTAGCAGATGTGAATCCTTATGTGAGGGTGCCATTACCATCTTCTGTTCGGAGTCAGTCACAGTCTCGGGTGTCTACTCAGATGACGAGGGGTCTGAGGCAAGTTCGACCGAGATTGAAGGGAGAGGCAAGTAGTTGTACACTAGGGGAGGAGGATTCAGTATCAAAGAAGTGACCTTCGTCCTTTTTTTTTGTGATAGGAGATCATTGTGGACCTTGAAGTACATATAAATATATGGCTCTCCCATTTCTCGTTTATCTTGCCTGTTCTCATGCTTTCCCCCCCACTCTTCTATTTTTTGTTTTTATTGCCCCTGTTTGGGGGTCTTTTAACTTGTGCATGTGCTATTGATTTGTCGAAGCATAGCGGAATATTTTCTTTGCACACACTTTTCAAACTGAAATTTTACAAACTCAGTCCCTTAGTTGTAGCGTTTTTTATCTCGAATTTCTCGTTATTGGGTCATTATATGCACACACATGGATGAGCTTGCCTCATTTTGCCGCAGGGAATCCAGTCGAGAGAAAAAATGCTCCCAAACTAGCCAATTTCGTCATTAGTGAGGTTCACCCATCTCTGATATGTGGTAGTTGGTAGTTATACTCCTACAACCATGGATTGCCTAACTAGTTTTAAACCTTCATAACAGGCATAGGAAGTTGGCTTTGAGAACGAGGCCAGATTGACTAACAGTTTAGCCTCTTGTAGTGATGGAGGAAGTCCTTTCTAAAAAGGTTTTGTTTTTTAAAATGAATAATTTAAAAGTCAATTTGATAAGCATTTTGAAAAGGGACGGGCCTTACAGTTTTGCCACCTGTGGCCCCTTTGGTGGTTATCTTATTTGTTATGTTTTACCCAAAGATGATGAAAGGGTTTTCTTGTGGGATCATGAGAACTCAGAGGTCTTCAAGTTGTCTTTTTACCTTTGGAACTTTCATCCTCTGCTTCGAGGATCCATGAAGAGTCCTCTGAATTCTTGCCAGGCTTTCCTCTAGGAGGGTCTCGACGTTTTCCAGGGTTCTTCGAAATCACTTCGGTTTTCCATTCATATCACCCTCCTACATCTTTTTGAGTTGGTTATGTTGGGAACCTGCAAGGTTTAGGAAGAGTCTTCATCCTTAAGGTCTGCTTTTGCAGTATTATTGGAACTTTCAAGTACTTGTTTGTACTTAAATGCTTTGCATCGAAAGCTCCTTCTTGGAGATATTTTTTTATTCCTTTTACCTGCGGTGCCTTTTCCAGTTTTCACCATGTTCATTTTTTTGTTGTTGTTGTCTTTTTTTTTTTTTTTGTGATGCCTTTTTAGGTTTTCACCACATTTTTTAGCCCCTTACGGGTAGTATTTTATGAGATACATCGCATTAATGGGGTCATTGAGTTCGTCGCCCTCCTGATTTTTTTTCTTGTAAGAATTGCCTGCATGCACTTGGATAACCACGAATGACCCCTCCCAATTAAGTTTGAACTTGCCTAAAGGGTGTAGATTTGCAGGAGTGTGGAAGATTTTCTTGAGTACCATATCCCGTTCTGTGAATTTTTGAGGAATAACTTTCCATTGATACGCCCTCTCGATTCTACATTGGTAAGCAACGATATTTTGTATTACTCGTAGTCGTTTTTCATCTAAAGCAACGAGGGCAGTGATTCATGCTTCGATCTTTTGTTCCTCATCTGCATTTTTGTGAATAAGCACTCAGAGGGATGGTATCTGAACCTCGATGGGTAGCACTGCTTCCATACCATACACCGATGAGTATAGGGTCATGCCAGTAGGAGTCTTGTCAATTGTCCGGTAGGCCCATAGGATGTCATTTAGCTTTTCGTGTCAATCCTTCCCGCCTTCTATTATTTTTCTATGATTTTTCTATTATTTTTCTATTATTTTTCTATTATTTTTCTATTATTTGTGGCTTCTACTTGTCCGTTTCCTTGAGGGTAGTAAGGTGTGGAGAATTTCTCTGTTATCCCAAACCTTTTGCACACCTTAGTGACCTTTTCATTTTTGAGATTGGATCCATTGTCAGTGATGATTGTTGACTCAGGAACTCCAAATTTGAATACAATGTTATTCTTCATGAAACGGGCAATATGTTGGGCTTCAATTTTAACAAATGATGCGGCCTCTACCCATTTGGTGAAATATTCGGTAGCCGTTAATATAAAACGATGGCCATTTGAGGCTTTTGGTGATATCATTCCAATGATATCAAGACACCACATGAAGAAGGGCCATACGGGTGGTATTGAGTTGAGTGATACAGACGATGCATGGATGAGGTCTCCATAGAGTTGACATTTGGGACACCTCTTAACGAACTTCCAGCAGTCTTCAGCCATGGTGGTCCAGCAATAGCCTTGGCGCCTGATTTTCTGAGCTAAGACAGCTGCCCCAGAATGACCTCCTTCATTGTGCAACTCTGTTAATACTTGGTCAATTTCTGGCTGATCGAGGCATCGTAGAATGACGCCATTGAAGGGCCTTTTAAATAGGAGATCACCTCTTACTAAGAACCCCATGGAAAGCCTTGGAGAGCTTCTTTATCCTTTTTGGTGGACAGAACATCGTGGAACCATGGTTTTGCCTTAACTAGCGCATCTGAAGCCACGAGAGACACTTCCCCATCGTTCGCATTTTCTTGCTCTATTTCTTTTTCAATCCTTGGTGGGGAAGGGTCATGTTTGTTCTTGATGTAGAATGGGAGCGAGGTGATTTCTAGGGGAATATCGACTATTGAGGCAAGGGTTGCAAGGGTGTCGACAAACCGATTATTTTCCCTAGTCACGTGTTGAAAGGTAATTTTCTTAAAATGTAGGATCATCTTTTCCACCTTTTCTTGATAGGGTTTGAGTTTTTCTTCTTTCACCCTCCAAATCCCTTGAACTTGGTTTACGACGAGTAATGAGTCACCAATCACTTGTATTTGCTAGAATTTCATTATCATGGCATTCTCAAGCCCGGCTATTAAGGCTTCGCATTCAGCAACATTATTGGTACATGGGAAATTCAATCTGATGGCTGTTAACATTAAAATCTTCTCGAGTGAGCATAGTATGACTCATATACCAGACCCGTATTTGTTCTTTGCACCGTTGAAATATAGCTCCCAAATCGAATCCTCAATTGTGAAGAGGTTCTCATCAGGGAGATCCGTGCTAACATAAATATTGTTTGGCAGTGCGTGTTCAGCTAAGTGATCAGCAATGACTTGTCCTTTGATCGATTTTTGAGTGACATACTCGATCTCGAACTCGCTCGATAGCATTCTCCACTTCGTCAAATGTCCGTTGAGGATGGTCTTCTCCAATAGGTACTTGAGTGGGTCAATTTTTTATATGAGCTTGACAGAATGAGATAAGAAATAAGTTCTTAGTTTTTGCATGGCCCACACAAGTGTTAAGCAGTGTTTCTCCACATCCGTGTATCTTGTCTCATAATCGACCATGGTTTTGCTGATATAGTATATCGTTTGTTCTTTTCCATGGTCGTTATATTGTCCTAACACTACCCCCATGGTCTTGTCTTTCACTAACATGTTTAGGAACCGGGGTTTATCTAGACTAGGAGGACTAAGGTTGGGAGGTTTGGTGAGGTACTCCTTGATTTGATCGAACGCTTCTTGTCATTCATTGTCCCATATGAATGGGGTGTCCTTCTTAAGGAATCTATTGAATGGTGTACACTTATCCGCCAGTTGTGAAATAAAATGCCTTATGGCTTGTATGTGACCTTGAAGCCCACAGATTTCTCTGATGTTCCGGGGAGGAGGCATTTCAATGATGGCTCGTATTTTGGATGGGTCCACCTCAAAGCCTCTTTGGCTTACTATAAAGCCTAGTAATTTGTCGGATTCAACTCCAAAGGCACATTTTTGCAGATTGAGTTTGAGTTGATGTTTCCGGATTGAGTTTGAGTTGATGTAACCCAAGAAGCCGTCCATGAATGATAACATCTCGTGACCCGCAGTGTTGTCGACCAAGGCATCTATGTTTGGTAAAGGAAACTTGTCTTTGGGACATGCCTTATTAAAGTCTCTGTAATCGACACACACTCGGATCCTCCCATCTTTCTTGGGTACCAGCACTATGTTGGCCAACCATTCTGAATAGTCAACAGGAGTAATGAACTTCGCCTTAAGCAGTTTGTCGATTTCTTCTTTAATTTTGAGTTCAAGGCTTTTGACGTTGGAGTTTCTGCCTTACAGGCTTTGCCCCTTCGTTGAATATTAGGTGATGTTGTACCAATGTGGGATCTAGCCCTGGCATATCATCATATGACCAGGCGAAGACATCGCGATATTCCTTGAGAAAGGAAATCACATTTTCCCGCTTCTTAGAAGATGAGGAGGATCCAATCTTGGTTAACCTTGGGTCCTTCTTAGTTCTTAGGTTTACGTCAATCGTCTCTTCGATGATAGCCGTTTAGTCACCATCAAACCTTTTCTTGAATTGTTCAACATGGGAACTAAGTTCATCAGGTTGAGAGATTTCTTCAGACTCTTGACCCTCTTGATCTTCATCTTGGTCGTCAAATTCATCATCTCGGGTATTACGCACGTTATTGGGCTATCTGAGTGAATGCCGTTTTTTGAAAATTCTTTTTCGTTATTATCAGCTTTATCATGTCTTGAATTTTTCATAGTTTTTAAAATGTCGTAAGACGTGTCCCTTATGGGACTTGCGAGAGAAATGTTGAGGACCGGTCGCACAGGGTGGTTAGATGGCCACCCCGCACCTATCTGTTTTTTGGCACCGAGACTTGAACGTGCCGCTGGTATGCTTCTAATGATTCTCGAGATAAAGGAATGATCGACCAATTCTGTCCTTGGGTTGGTGTTGGTGGATGAGCACCCTTAGCTGTGTTAGAGCCAACTGTGCACACCTCCTCCAGATCCAGGTCAGCAAATAGGTATTCAAATCCTAGTCCTTGTGTGTGCTGAGATGTGGAAGAGGGACTATCACCTGTTGGGGATTCGAGGATCACTTTCGACCACTTTGGAGGACGGGCATCGAGAGGATCGAGGCTTTGAATGCCCCCCGATATGAAGCACGGAGGGCTTGAAGCCTTTATCCAGCTTTGAAATAGGGTGAGAGTACACCCGAGCCCTCTTCGATCCCCTTTTTCAAATTTGGCTTCAGGTGATGCAGAAATCGCTTCCTTTATGCGTTGCTCTTGACTTCTCAAGCCTTGGCCTGGCCTTGGGAGAGGAGCATGTGCCAAGCTTCGAGGGACCCAAAGCCGTATCGATGATGGCATTAGATTATCTCCTCCATCGATGCAGAAGTTTGCAAAATTTGAGGAACGGGGTCGCCAGCCTCTAGGCGTAAAGTGACACAATCAGCTTGCTCAAAGGAAGCGAGCGGGATTTCCCCGAGCTCGACCCAAGTAGCGGGCTCCTCTAGCCACACTACAAAGGTGATGATGCAGCCAGCCCACTATCGCTGGACCCCACGCCACTCGCTCCAAGTAGCCTAGCTGCTTGATCACCCAAACCACTGACAAATGGGCTCGACCCTTGGATCGATGCACAAATAGAAACTCCCCAAACAAGTATGCAAGGAAGGCCCACAAGGAATATATCTCACTATTTGAAAGTGGACCATGATCAATGGTCAGATCCACCTCCTCCTGAAACATCTCCGGCTCGTCCTCGTTCATAGTTCGCTCATGAGCATCCCAGATCCTCTCTCTCTCCTGCTCTCGCCACTCCTCATCAGTAAGCGACGTCTGAGGAGGCACCGTATCCTCATCAAAAAATGTGCTCCCATCACCAAGATCGGGGATGTCGCGCCCGACTCCCTCTACATCCCCTGATGATCGAGCAGCACCTCTGGACAAATGGTGGCGAGACTCATCCTGCACCGACTCACTCGCCCTAGCACCATCCTCTCCCATAGGGCCTTCCCCTTAAGGGATGGTCTCCTACCCACAGAAAGTGAAAACCTGGGGAGCACGGCCACCCATCATCGTCTCTGCAAGATGGGGTACTCTAGTAAATTCCCAACTTAACTTCCCAAGGTGGATCTCTGAATTGTGCCTTCCGCTGATCTTTTCAAGAGAAATACTTAGTAACTCCTTGCAGTCAGAGGCATATTTGGTAGACATCCCCACATGAATACTCAAGAAAGGGCCGCCCTCACTCCGAACCCCAAGACTCCGAGTAACATCCTCAAGGGTAGGGACAAGCTTGCCACATCGCAGCGGAAGGGAACAGGTCTCTGGTCTATATCAGAGACATAACTACGTAATCAAAGCACGATCTAAGCTAAAAGGCCTGATCCGACAGACCTCCCATAAACCAATCCAGGCAAGAGCGTGCCTCTGCCCAGGAGTCAACAACGCCGCTCATTTGCGAATAACAAATAGATGGGATCTACAGTCAACAAAGAACTCTTGCAAATGTATATATATAGGATTAAAAAAAAAAAAAAAAAAAAGAAGAGAGGGGGGAGGAGCCATCAACCTGGAGCCATCAAGTTCTCATGCTTCATAAAAATAAATTAAAAAAATAATAATAAAAATAATAAAAATAATAAAAAAATAATAATAATAATCATCAACATCATCTCAATACAGGGGTATTCTGGTCATTCTGCACTCGAGAGTATTTTACACCCAGAATGGCAGTATGGTCATTCTACTATCCCTAGTTTATGGGGGGTAGAAACAGTCATTCAAAATTACCCTCGAAAAAATATAGTTCACACTCGAGGGTATTTTGGTCATTTTGCACTCAGAGGTATTTTGGTTATTTTACACCCAGAAGTGCAGTATGGTCATCCTACCATCCCTTGTTTAAGGGGGCAGCAACAGTCATTTGAAATTACCCCCGAAAAATAGAGTTCACACTCAAGGGTATTTTAGTCATTTTGCACTAGGGGTATTTTGGTCATTTTATACCCAGAAGCGCAGTATGGTCATCCAACCATCCCTAGTTTATGGGGGCAGCAATAGTCATTCAAAATTACAGCTGAAAAATAGAGTTCACACTCAAGGGTATTTTGGTCATTTTGCACTCATTTTACACCAAGAAGTGTCATCCTATCATCCTTAGTTTATGGGAGCAGAAACAATCATTCAAAATTACCCTCGGAAAACAGAATTCACACTCAAGGGTATTTTTGTCATTTCGCACTCAAGGGTATTTTGGTCATTTTATACCCCGAAGGGCAGTATGGTCATCCTACCATCCCAAGATTATGGGGCTAGAAACAGTCATTCAAAATTACCCGCAACGGGTAGAGTTCACACTCTAGGGTATTTTAGTCATTTTGCACTCAAGGGTATTTTGGTCATTTTACACCCAGAAGCGTAATATGGTCATCCGACAATCCCTAGTTTATGGGGGCAGAAATAGTCATTCAAAATTACCCTCGAAAAGCAGAATTTGCACTCGGGGGTAATTTGGTCATTCTCATTCCTAGCCTATTCTAGACTTGTCCACATCCTTGGACAACCATCCGCACCAAGGCTATCTCAAACCATCTCACGAGCATGTTTGTGCTTTTAACCGAACAGTTCACGAGCATGCCAGAAGCATTTTCGAATGAAGATTCCGAGCATGTCTGTGCATCTTTTTCAAAAAACATTTGATCGCAACAAAAGTATTCCATGAAATCGTTCCAAGTCATATTTTATTTCGAAAATTAGAAAACAATATCATTTTTTTTTAGGCCCTCCCAAGGCGAGGCAAGTAATGTGCAATCCTCAAAAAAAAAAAAAAAAAAAAAAAAAAAACAAAGCCAATATTCATTAGAGCATTTCATCAAACATTTCAAAAGCTGGAGGTTTACCTTCTCTTGCCCCTTTGTTCTCGAGATATGACCTGATCGGAGTGTCCCCTGACGTTCCTTGCCGTCCGTCCTCGACAATCAATCCGTTGTTCATTTGAAATGGAATTTTCGCAAGGAAAACCCAAGAGGATAGGGCTGAAAAGTTTTGATTTAAACAAAATGAGGGGGGTGAGACCCCAAAACAAGTGAAACCCCTGGGCTTGGCAGCACGCCTCGTGCCGCCTAGGCAACACGGTTCGTGCCGCCTAGGCAACACGGTTCGTGCCGCCCACATTTTCTCCAAAAGAAAAAAAACAAATTTTTTTTTTTTATGGGTGACACAAACCATGTCGCCCACCTCATTTAACAAAAAAAAAAAAATTCTGGGCGGCACGTCTCGTGCCGCCCGGGCTACACGAACCGTGTCTCGCACATCATTTAACAAAAAAAAAAAGAAAAGAAAATTATGGGCATCACATCTCGTGTCGCCCACCTCCTTTAACAAAAATAAAAATAAAAATTATGTACCTTGTTTAACCAAAAAAGAAAAAAAAATTTACATGGGCGACACGTCTTGTGACGCCCAGGCGACACATATCGTGTCGCCCACCTTTTTTATTTTTTTAAAAAAACAAAATTTACTTGGGCGGCACGTGACGTGCCACCCGGATGACATGAACTATGTCGCCCACCTCATTTAAAAAAAATAAAAAATTACATGGGTGGCACATCTCTTGCCGCCCGGGCAACATGAACCGTGTCGCCCACCTCATTTAAAAAAAAAAAATTACATGGACAGCATGTCTCGTGCTGCTCAGGCAACATGACCTGTTTCGCCCACTTCAGCTGCTCACCTCAGCGTTGAAAATAAATAAATAAATAAATAATTTATATGGGCAACACAAACTATGTGGCCCATCTCATTTAAAAAAAAAAAAATTCCTTGGCGGCACGCCTTGTGCCGCCCGGGCGACGCGACCTGTGTGCCGCCCACCCAAAAAAAAAAAAAATTCAAAAAAAAAATGCTCCATGGTGGCATGAGCCTAAACTGCCAACCAATTTAAAAAATGAAATAAAAAATAATAATAATAATAATAAATAAAAAAGACAATGCTCCTCGGTGGCATGAGCCTAAACTACCAACCAATTTTCCAGAAAAATTTCAAAAAAATTAAAAAAAATAGAAACGCTCTACGGTGACATGAGCTTAAACTGCTGACCAAAGTCTGATCCAGCGCACAACCACCCTATTTCAATGGAAAAACGTCAAACTCATGCGACGTTCAAGAGCCGAGACAGGAAAAACGTCATACTTATGTGACATTAAAGAGCCGAGATAGGTAACACCTAGCCCCGTAAGACATAAAATGTCGGATGTGCTCAAGGCACAACCACCCTATTCAATGTGTTTAGGGCACAACCACCTTGTTCAATGTGATCAGAGGACAACTACCCTATTCAAACGTCTAGATCCGTATGACGCTAAAGGTCGGGTATATCCAATTCAACGTCAAACTCGTACGATGTAAAAGAATCGAGACAGGTAACGTCTAGCCCCGTATGACGTAAAATATCAAATGTGTTCAGGGCACAACCACCCTATTCAATGTTGTTCAGGCCACAACCACCCTGTTCAATGTTCAAGGCACAACCACCTTGTTCAAACGTCTATCCCCATATGACGTAAAAAGGTCGGGTGTATGGTCCATCGCTGCATGACATTAAACTGCTTAATGGGCTCTATGGTTGCAGGAGTTAAAACTGCTAACTAACCTTGTTTTTCAAAATATCTTTCTCTTTTCAAAATTTTCACTATATGTCTTGTGATTTCAAAAACTTTAATTCCTTTGTTAAAATCGTAGCATGTCCTTGCTCCGGGTTCTACTTCAAATCTCCCCTGCCTTCAAAATTTCTAAAACATTTTTTAAAACAAAGGACCTTGGAAACCCGTACATGATGAATACTGCGTTTGCTGTGATTGCTGCGTTGCTGCCTCGTCTCTCACTTCGGATTCTGCCAAACAACTCTCTTCCAATAGAAAGTCTTTCCCTATAGACGGTCATAGGAAACCCTAAGGAGATCATGGAAAATGCTAGGGTTAAAAATTCAAATTGTGAAAGCCCTTGAAGTTAAGTGGCATGGCTAGAAAATCCAACTCAAGTTTTAAGCTTGTGTAACTCAACGACATCTCACGACGAAAGCCCTAAGAGAAAGATGCCCTAGGTAGGTGAGCTCGGTGAGCGCAATGACTTGGAGGGATAGTTGGTATACCCCCTGACCACGTGACTTCAGGACGAAATTTAAAATGTATGCTTTATCTCTGATGTTCACCTGCCTCCCTAAGGATATGGAATGCCAGAGTGTCTACTTCTTTGCCACTTGCCTGTCCCTTGAGGACAGGGAGTGCCAAAGAGGGGCAACTGTTGACACCTCATTTTAAATCAGGCAAATTCTATGATTTTTCTG
>NW_006498233.1:3416515-3514697 GCF_000471905.2 Amborella trichopoda
GATTTGAGATCTCTTAAAAATGCATTTTGACTAAGCCTTTGGTGGGTTACGGGAGGATATTCTCCCCAAAAAAATTTCCCCCTTTTTAGCGTCTTTTGGGGGACCATTTAGGGGGAATGGGGAGAGAAACCGAGGGGAGGAGAATTGGAGAAAGATTTTTTTGGGGAGAGAGACGAGAGACTAGAGATAGAGATTGAAACCCTAGCAGAGGAAAAAGAACCGATAGAGATGAAAAACCTGAGTAAACAACAGGAGAGAAAACCCTGGATATTACATCAGGGAGCCTGGGCCTCCTGAGAGAAACCCCAAATATACCCTTAGGACATAACTCACTATTAGAGACTTGCTGATCGAGGCCTGGACCAGAAGGGCAAGAGCAACCGATTCTGATATGAGTGAGCCCCAAAGGCTCGAGAGTCCCCAGACATCCTGCCCGATTTGGTATCATTCTTAACCCTTTCACTTTCTTCATTTCTTTACTGATTTATTTTATTTTGATTTGTTTTTTATTAATTCGTTTTTCTTTAAAAATCATATTTTTGATATCTTGGATCATGTTCGCTCCGCCATAGATCTGAGAGAAGATCTGCTTTTCTGGGCAGATCTGAATTCGATTTGTCCCACCTTTTCTACCATTGCTTTCCTTTTTATTTATCAGTTTAAAGTGTCAGATCTAAGTGATCTACATCGTTAGATCGCTTCGATTTTGCACGGGAAACAAAAGGCATGTATTTTCTTGAATGAAATGTAACTGGGAACCACTTATCATGAATTTTTATTATGTTGCTATGCATATTGTGAAGCGATTTTACTTGTGTTGAATTGAGCTTCTTTCATCTTTTCATTCATATGGACAGGGAATTCAATGTGAGCCGCATTTAAGTTCATTTAATTTTGGACATGAGAATGGTTAGAAAGTACCAGTTATCTTCCACTTTTTGCTGTGAAGCCATCCTATTTTCTCAAGAATGAGAGTCCTTTATCTATGAATAAATGCAGAACATGAATGGTAGAAACGGATGATACCAAAACTGGGATTTCACAAAATAGTGAGTCCTTTATCTATGAATAAATGGATACCATGAGGAAATCGGCAGATGGTGGCGACGAGGTACTTATGATTTGCATATTTGTTACGCAAAAATGAGTAGGATGAAGATACCACTACTGTACATTTAAATCACATGCAACATAGAGAAGTTATGGTGGTATGACACTTAAACTACATAAAGAACCTATAACACATGTAGTGGTGCAGTTCATCTATGTCTAGCAGTTTCTGAGTGCATTCATATAAATAGGAAAGTAAACGAAGCATAATTGAGTGTGCCACTGTTCAAAATTCAATGCTAAAAGAGGGTAGAAGTTTTGGAAGGATATGATCATCATTAAAGCTTTATCCCAACGATTTTATGTTGGCTACATGAATCCCATTATGCTAGTGTGCTCTATCAAGGGCCATACCCTCAATGAGACTTTGGAGTGAATATGATACCAATGTTTTAAACTACTAAATAAAATACCAATGATTTAAGCCCTCCACCCCCTCTCACTGATGATGGAGAACTTTGAATAAACTTAGAAAATCAGCAAGAAGCACATAATTTTGGAGAAACCCTAATGCTTTCTCCCACATAGGGCTCAAACCTTAGGATTCTTATATAACTTGAAACTCAACTCCCTAACATTAATTAAAATATCTTAAAGCTCCCTAATTGATCCATCAATGAAAGAAATAAAAGAAACTATAAATTCCTAGAATTCTTAAAAACTAAAATCTTAAAAATAAATCCTAAAACTTAAATCAAAATATACATTCTTTAAATTGAACAAAAATTAAAAATAAATATAATTTTTTCCATTACCCGTGCACCTGACCACCCATCAACCCGCCACCCCCTCCCTTCCCCCCAATTATTACATGGTGCCCAGGAGAGACCTAGGCCCTCCCTGAGCCTAGGAGGGCCCCTAGAGGGAACCTGCTCAGGATTTAAGGCACTGCCTATGCTCCAAGGCGCCCCATTTTATAAACACTGGTATTCAGGTCTCTTATTGTAACACTAATGTTGTCAGTATAGTGGGCAACCTGATATCCATTGTAACACTAATGTTGTCAATATAGTGGGCAACCTGTCCTTGAGAAACCAAGTCCATTAAATTTGCTTTTTTTTTTATTAAAAATAGTAGACTTGAAGGATGCTACGTATTCTTTCCTACATTTCCATCAGACCATGAAACAGTCGACGGCAGATATCTTCATGAGACCTTGATAGCTGATCTAAAATATTTCATAATGGGTCAAGTCTTTACCCCAGACCTATTCATGTTTTTGGGGGTGGTGTTAGAGTATGTATGGGTAATTCTTACAGGCTACATAATTTAATTGATCCTTGTAAGAATAGCTCTATCTTCTTCAGGGTTATATTATGTTTGTTCTATCCTTATTTTTCCCTTTTTGTAACATTTTACTGGAGGATTTCCTGTAATTCATAGATCAGTATAATTATAAAGTGATGTCATTTCTGAGTCAAACAAATATTTAATATCAAATGCATTCGCTGTAGATCACAAAGAATGCATGCTTTGAGATATTATTCCAGATGAAGAATAATCTTTGAGATAATACTGGTTGACAACATTTCATGTGTTCCATGATGGCAGGGGTATGGTATGCTGGAATCAAGTTGAACTGTTTCACTTGAAATGAGAATGAAGGGAAAGCATTATTTTGGATCCACTGGATTTCTTTTTCCAGGTGTTGAAGCTAGAATAGTCAATGTTGACACGTTGAAGTCTATTCCTCCTAAATTAGTCAGGGGATATATGGATTCGTGGACCAAATATAATGTAAGGTAGGACTTCCATTTAAATCCTTCTTTACCTTATTGAAATTCCTATAGAAGATAATGTTTGGATGATCTTCATCTCTGCACTTGAATATCATACTTCTTTATGAATATTTGTCTAATACCACATAAGTGCCTAATTTGCAAATCATACTTTGTTTGATTATACTAGGACATCTTTGTTTAATTAGAAGGTTACCAAATTCCAAAAATGATTTCTTCTGGCATCTTATGTTTTCTTGGTTCTGGATTTAATTGTTTTAACTTCAACTAGATTCTCATACATGGAGATGCTCATAAGCCCATTACAGAATATGTATATCTCAAACTTTTTGTTAACATTCATTTTCGGTTGACCATTTTCCTCAAACAACTTTAGAACGTTTGCATTTCACTTCTTTGGATTTTAATTTTTTTTCTCTTTTTTTTTTTCTTTGAGTTAGATGAAAATGAAAGTGGGTTTCTTCCATTTTTATAAGAAATTATATGATGATGTTAGAAACATATTTTGGGTCCCTCTATATTTCTTGTTTGGTGATGTAGTATTGTGGTGAGGAACATCGCTCTTGATTTTGCATGGTCCCAAGGGCGAACACTTTAGCCATGGTCCATCCCCAAATCCATCACTCTTGATTTAGTGAGACCCACATAGGACCCAAAATCCATATTCCCCACTCTTGGATCACTCTCCTCTAATGAGCAAATTATTTGGAGCTCAATCTTGCTCCATGCTCTTGATTTTGCATGGTCCCAAGGGCGAACACTTTAGCCATGGTCCGTCCCCAAATCCATCACTCTTGTGTGGGTCCCTAAATCCATCTCCGCTCTTGGATCACTCTCCTCTAATGAGCAAATTATTTGGAGCTCAAACTTTCTCCAAAGTGCCTTCATGATAGACCCATGCCATCCATTAAATGGACTATATACTTGGGGGATTTGGAGGTTTTTTGAAGCTTCACATATTTTTATTAGTTCAAGGAGAATACTTCGGATATTCTTTAAAGCCTTTGTGGTTTCCTAATCCACTGATAAGTGATGAGTTCTGGTAGGCAATATTGCTTTTTGGCTCATCGGATATTTTATGATTTCAAATACATACACACATAGAAGCTGTGACTCACCTTGTGTATGGCATCTAGATGTTCTACAGAATGTAGGAACGTGATGGATAGTCAGCCATCCTAATTACAGAATACACCTTGAGCAGTATTGTGTCAAGGATTCTAGAAATCAGCATGCTTTAAAACTCTAAATATATATGAATTCCATGGTTATAATGATCTTGGGATTGCTAGATAAGTTAGGGTATGATCTTGATGAACAAGATGGATGATAGCAATAAGGTGATTATGGTATGAGTCATTCATCATGGCATGGAGCATAGTCATATGAAAAGGACGGATAAGGAAACACTATTTTTTCATAGGCTGTGGTGCTCTGTCATAATGCATGCCCCTTTCGCTTAAAGGATTTATAGTTTACTTTTTTTTTAGATAAATAACCTTTTCGCTGATTGTGGAAGCATACTTCAAGCTGTGCGGATTTAGGAAGCTTACAAACTCAGGCGTAATAACCAAAATAAAAAATAAGAAATGAGGAGACAAGAGAGCTAGGGGGGTTGTGGGGAGATCTAGTAGGTGCGGGCAAAGGGGTCATGGACCAAGCAATGGGCTCGTCATGTATGATTAGATAGCTACGTTCGCTTCCTCTTCATTTGCCCATCTAATCATATCATTTGCCTCTCTATTGACATGACTTAGTATACCTTCAATAGGATTGCTCAAAACAAGAATTTCCTTCATAATGTCTACCAAACACCAAGGATGGATTGATGGTTTGCTGATGGATGCAAAACATGCATGTCTTCTTTAACTTCGTCAATCTAACTCGACATGTACAGAGATCTTACGAGTCATACCCAAACACACAAAGAACATGTGATTTTCCTCATGTGAGGCATCCCAACGTTTCATAGTTTGAGGTACATGAATATAGTAAACATGGATGGTCAGTCAGGCATCCTTATTATAGAGTACACCTTGAACGATATTATATCCAAGATACTAGAAATCAGCATGCTTTAAAGCTCTAATTATATATGAATTCCATGAATATAATGATCTTTGGATTACTAGATAAGCTATAGTATGATCTTGATGAACAACATAGATAATGGAAATGAGGTGATTATGTTGTGACTTATTCATCATGGTATGCAGCATACTGAGGTATACAAAAATAATGGCTAAGAAAATACTATCTTTCATTTGTTGTGGTGCTCCATCATGATATATGCCTTTCCCCGGTAAATGATCCGTAATTAATTTTTTTTTATATTTAGATAATTAACGCTTTATTTAGAGAATTAACCCTTTTATAGAATGTGAAAACATAGTTCAAGTTGTGCTTATTTAGAAAGCATACAAACCGGGGCATAACGATCAAAAAGAAAAAAAGCAAAGGGGAGACTAGAGATCTAGGGGGACGGGGGTTGATCTCCTAGATGCATGGAGGGGTCATGTACCTGCACTTATCTGTATTTGTAGATAGCTATGTCTCTTCGTCTGGCCCATCTGCTGTATTGTTTGCCTCTCTATTGATATGAGTCAATATACACCCAAGAGAATTGCTTAATACAAGAATGTCTTCTGCTAAAGACCAAGATAGATTAATTTTGTTTTTTTTAAGGAGTTAACTGTTCTATTAAAAAGGAGGAGGTAATACAAGTTGTCAAAAATAGGTTCCCACAAGCTGGGAGCTCTATACAAAAATAAGCTTCCCGTTAGGCTGGAGCTCTATACTAAAAAGAAAAGGCTGCCCACGAGGAAGTAGCCCTGTAAAAAAATCTACGAGACATTGACAAGGGAAAAACATAAAACAGATGCGCCCCGCATCATAGGAAGCTCATAGAAGAAAGAAAGAGTGCTACAAAACTCATGTTGTGATGTTGAGTGATCCCTCCTTAGTGAGGATGTTGACTGCCGTGTTCTCCTTAGTGAGGATGTCTGTTGCCGTGTTGGCTTTGCATCAGATATGCCTCCATGAAACGACCATAGGCCTGCAAATGGGAGTCGTAAAAAATGTGTGCTAGTTCCAAGGACAGGGGGAACAACCTGAAGCCCAACGAATGACGTTCTTGGAGTCAATGTCGATGATTACATTTGACGCCCAGTGGGGATTAAAGCTCTTAAGCCCCCCGAGAAGGGCTAAGGCCCCAACCATATGTAGAATCTGAATGGCCTATGTGTTTGGAGAACGAAAATAGTATGTGACCTTTTTGAAAAGACCTCCAATGCCCATGGGACTTGGGTTGCCAAGGGAACAACAATGAAAGTTTAACTTTGCCTGGCTTGGTTCAGGCGGTCTCCACATGAGGCCTGAGGGATGCGGTATTACCTTGAGGGTAGCAAAGCTAGCCAATCTTGGATAAAATCATTGTGGGGGACTCGACCATGGATATAACTTTGTCAAACAATGCCAAGCGAGTGGATCTTTTTCCTCGAATGATCCGACTGTTTCTTTCTGTCCAGATGACCCAAAGAGTGGCTACCACGAAGCCTTCCACAAAATGATGCCTGCTTTGGGCCAAGGAAAGGGTTGAAGGGATTTGAAAAGAAGGAGGGCTTGACTTTGGGGTGTAACCCATTGCCATCCAAACAATTTGGAGAATGGCTCCCCATAGTTCCTGGGCTAGGGGACAATGGATAAAGAGATGAGAGTTGGATTCCTCATTCGCTATACATATCACACATCTATTGGGGATGGGTAAACCCTTTCATTGGAGTTGGCCATTCGGACAGGGCTATCTATTTAAAGACTTAAAATTTAAGGGTAGCAAGCGAGGACCAGGCCTGAGCAATAATGGAAGTGGGAGAAAAGGGAAAATGAGCGGTTATAGAAGCCTGTGGTAGAAAGAGGAGCTCGAGAAGATTCCCAAAGGAGAGGGGTACCAAATGATGAGGTTTGGACCCTAGGGGATGCGAAAAGTGGTATGGAGGAGGGAGGAGAGGTTGAAAAAGTTCGAAACCTATGATTCAATGGTCTCTCAAAGGTTGGTCTCTCAAAGGTAGGGCTCCACGCACGAGTTCAAACTAGGGCATGGATTGTTGGGTCCTAGATGGGGCTGTCAATGGACAGGGCCAGGCCTCGGGCTTCCAGTTCGGGCCGGTTTTGGGCTTGGTAATGGGCCACTATCGGGATAGAGGGCCGGGCCAGGCCATCATGTGGTTAAGTGTAATTTTGGACAGGCCAGGTTGTTAATACTTCATGATAATCAAAACCTTGTCACGATTTTCTCATCTTTTCGAAAAATCACAAATTTTCAAAAAATTCGATCATGGATTACAAAAAAAAAAGAAGAAAAATCTGTTCTTCACAGAGCCACCTTACATCGGCCTTTTCAAATAAAAAATCCACCTCCAAACGAATAAATTACATCCAATTGGGTACATGTTTTGATAAACAACACTATAAGTAATCAAAACCCTAAATTATGAACACATTATCACCAATAAATCAAATCAAATCGATTAAATTGAGCAAAAAAAAAAAAACGCAGTTCTTCACAGACAACAGTCATTAGATCTAAAAAATGAAACTCAAATTGAATAAATCAGATCAAATTGAATACATCTGATTATACACAAGACTATAACGATTCAAAACCCTAGAAATCTAACACATATTTTGTAATATATCGTGAACAATAGATTGAAAGGCGGAAAAATAAAAAAATAAAAACAGCATAATTTTTTTTTTCTCAAACATTACTGTGTATTTCTAAAAACTCAGGCTGTACTTGAGTAAATTAAATAAAATTGAATATAATAAATGATAATAAACACGATAAAGATTTAAAACCCTACAAATTTAACTGATTACTTTCAAAATATGGATCGAAATTGATCAAATGGCGGGAAAAAAAAAAAACGCAAAGTTCTTATCTGGTTTCGTGAACCCCGTGGTTTCAATCTCCAAATTAATCTGTTTTTCTCAAAGATAATCACAAATTCATAACATAAATTTCTAATGAACACACTTACGATCAATATGCCTCAAAGTTTTCATAGATTCATGCCCTATTTGCATGAACCAAAACGAAAAATCGGAAACCCTAAAACCCACAACTTTCATGATCCAAAAAATTGAAAATTTTTCCAACATTTAATACATGCAAAGGCTGAAAAGAGCTGCATAAAGCCTGAATATTCGATCACATTGCCAAAAAAAAAAAGAAAAATGATAAAAAAAAGACAAAATTTGAAGAAACCTGTGAAGAACACTGTGCAGCCCGTGTTCTTCACGAGACTCGTCGATTTGATACAGTGAATCGACGGTTCACTATACAGAATCTCTCGGTTTTCTTTGGAATTGAGTGATTCCGTATAAAATACCAAGACCAGCACGGAATGTGCCGATTCTTGAGTCGTACCGGGCGAGTCCGGTTCGACACGGTGTTTTTTTGAACACTGATCTGACCGATTCTTGATCCGGATCGATTTTTGAGGTGCCCGATCCGGGTCTTCGATATGCTTTTTAAACCATTGGTTTCAAGAGTTTGTAGATTTTGGCTCTTCTCCCTTACTGATGTGTTATGGTATTTTCATTTAAGATGTAGACGAAGAGGGTATGAGTGGGTTGCAAGAGTCCAGGCTTAGACAGAGGCCTAATAAGATTGGGCCGGGCTTGGCTCAATGGGCCTTTGAACTTTTTTTGTTCCTTACTTCAAAGAAGAAATGTCCCCAGAGAAAGTTAAAAAAAAAAAAGAAGGGCCGGGCCAGGCCTACTATGATTAATGGGTCATGCAGGGCCTCTGCTTACACTTTTCCGGGCCTGATTCCTGAGTTAATTTTCTGGCCTTAGCGACCAGGGCCTATTTCCGGGGCCGACCTTAACGGGTCGGGCTGAAAATTTCCAGGCCGAGCCTTATCGGGCTAGCCCAAAACAAGTTCCAGGCTTTCCAGGCCTTGGGTAAGGCCGGCCCAGGCCCAGCTCCAGCTCGCTTGCAGCCCTAGTCTTAGATGACCTAAATCTCTCCCGATTCGCTTGCCGCCGCTAAGGTAACCCAACCCAATTGGCAGGGTCTTTGACCCCACCCTTGTTGGATGATTGGAAGGGAAGGGGAAGAATCAATGGGACGAAGAGTGGGGAGAGAAAGAGAAGAAGGAAGAGAGGAATCCAGAAGAGGCAGGAAGGACAGAGAGAAGGGGACGTTAGGGGGACTGTCTTAGACAACGCGGGAGGGGAGGGGGGCGGAGAGCTGCATCGGTACAGGTGTTAGAGGGGACGTGGAAGAGGGAGAAAGGAAAAGAGGGGGAGGAGGGCATCGCTGATGCATGTTGCACGGGGGATGTGGTGTTAGAGGGGACATTGAAGAGGGAGAAAGGAAAAGAGGGGGAGGAGGGCATCGCTGATTGTTGCATGGGGGATGTGGTGGTGTCTGGCAGAGGATTGGGGAGATGGGTGTCAGGCATAGGACCCTACGTTGGGATTGCATGAGGTTGAGGATGAGGGAGGATAGGCGCTAAGGGATGAAAGGGAGAGTGAGCCCTCTGATGGGACTATTACAGGGTTTGGTTGCTTGTTATGATGTCATGATACTGTGATTACGATCCACAGGAGGCTCCCTATCGTGCTCCTTTGGCTGTAGATGGCGATTGGAGGGTGGTGAGGCTGTAGCCCACGAGATGGAGATACAGAAAAAATCTGTCTACCTCCTGCCAGAGCTTGTGGAGGGTGAGCTGAGAATCAAGAACCTATATCAGCAGCTGAATAGTGCCAAGGGAATAGTTCCAAGGGAAGAAACTCAAAAGACTTTCAGTGGATGGCAATGAATGAACCGCATGCATTGCCGATGAGCCTGAGGGTGTTGGGGTTCTAGGTGTGGAGAGGGATCTGGGAACCCCTAAGCTAGATCTTTTGTTTCCTAAAAGCCCTGAGGGTTTGGGACTAGCGTTCTAGGGTGGGGGTTGCAACCCCTAAAAGGAGGAGGTGAGGGGCTTTGAATGGCCTAGAGGGCACTGTGTTCTGAAGGGAAGCAGAATAGTATAGAACCTTCAAAAAGGTTATGGCTGTCGAGGTCTGTTTCCTTCCCGATGCGTTGCTCCATTTTCTTGATGCTTCTAACTTCATCACGACTGGGATGAAAAACACCGACTAAAGCTGAAGGAAATTTGCGTTTCGGTGGTACGTTCACCAGGAAGGGACATAAGGTTGGGGCCAACAGAGGTGGAAGAAGGATCGGGGGCGGGGGGGGGGCGGGAGATGTATGTGGGGGAGAGGAGAGTGAGAGGATGGTAGCGAGGAGGAAGGTTGCTTGGGGATCCATTTAGAGGGCGGGGAAGGAGGAAAGAAAGGGGTTTAGACAAGGGGGGCATACATGTTGTAGAGTGCCGGGGGGGGGTTAGTTCATGCATGTTTATCTAATTAGGTTGGGGGGTTGTTTTTTTATTTTATTTTTAATGTGATAAGGTTGGACAGTTGTTGGCACTCCTGTATATACCTACATATGTAAAGCAGAAAAACCCATGTGACTCTCTCTCTCTTCTTTCTCTCTCCTCACTCTCTCTTCTATGTGGTGGGCAACCAAGTAATCCTTCAACGTTCTAGAGAGCTTCTCCTTCTATCTCACTCCTCTCTAGCATTTGATTAGGCTTCTCAACTCTTTCACAATCTCTTGCTCTTCCCTATCGGGCTTCTTAATTCTTATGTGGTTGGACAACATCTGAGCCGGCTTTTTTTATTCTGCTACAACATTCAAGCAAATTAATCTTTCTCTAGTATTTGAGCAAGCATCCACTTTACTGTCTGCTTGGATGCCCGTCCAGGCACCTGCCTTTGGCAAAAGGCAGACGCCTATTGCAATCACTGTCTTGGTTGGCCGCCAACCCCGTAGGCAATGCACCCAAGACCCTTGCAGATCTAGATCCCTGGATGGTGAATTATCTACATTGCCTACAGCTACATGGTCATCATGCCTTATGATTTGCAAATGTTGAGATTCTTTTTTAACTGGCTACAAATAATTTAGTGTATAATTGAAGGGAAGAGATATTTGCAATGGAACTGCAAGAGTCCACATTTCATGAATTTTTTCTAGTGCAAGGAATGGGTTAACAACACATATTGTACGACATGGATACCCCGAATGGAAGCTTAATAGATCAAAATTTTGATATCAGTGTAAGGTAATGCTGGACCTGCAGGGATGGGGGCGGGGGTGGTTGGGCTGAGATTATGAGCTCAGGATATGCATGACTTACCCAGTGCCATTACCATGTTGCGAATGGAATGAAGCTGAAGGCTCGTTATTGTTAATATGTTTTCAACATCTCGTGTCAATTCTAGAAAACATTATAGTGGAAGGTCATTTTGCTAGTTTGTGAGCTTAAGTTACCAGAACAGCAAAATAGCCAAGGTGATGGCCGATGTCTTGGAAGATGTCTTGGAAGAGATGTCATGTATTTGTTCCAATTTTGTCACTTTTAGACATATCGAGTGAGTAATGAATCTGTGGATGCTTTTGCTCCTCAAGGCACCACAAGAAATACTGTAGCTATAGTTATACACCCGTGGTAGTTCACAATAGTCAAATTGGCTATAGTTATACACCCGTAGTAGTTCACAATAGTCAAATTGAGAATATCTGAAGAGGAGTTTTTGACCAATTTTGTCTACCCAGTATGCTTGTACATCTCTAGATGCCGTATATGATTCCATAAAATGCATCTTTAAAGGATGAAATACTGGGGTTTACCTGTATATTTGTGGAACACCAAATCGGTGGTATCAGAGCACCAAATATTACATGTGTAGATAATAAGAATTAATCTGCGGTTACAATTCTGGAAAATTTGATGCAAGTGAGAATAATTATATTACTTACGAAAAAGAGCTTCTTGCCATAAAAAATGGCTTAAAAAGATTTCATATTTTTTTTGCTCTTGAAAAATTTCTTATTAGAACCAATAATCATTCAATAAAAGATTTTCTTAAAAATAAAAAAAGAAAAGAAAATCCCAGGAGAATCAGATGGTACAAATTTATATGTCAATATACATTTTGAAATTGATCATATTAATGTAATTGCTGATTTTCTTAGTAGGGGAAGTCCCTAAACAAGGAATTATGGGAGATAAAAGAAAGGGTAAACAACCCTTAGTGCCTCATCAGAAAAAGGAAAAACTTTATGAAGGAAGCCCTAAACCAGGGAACATTCAGTTTAGAGAGCCTAGACAAGCCTCTCAGCCACATCAATATTTTGCTCAAATCCTAAATATTCAACGGTTATCTTTTAAAGATATTTTGATATTACAAGAGTAATTATGCTTATCCCAAACTAAACAAGTTATGGATTTTTACAGAAACCCAGATATCATTTTTGAGTTCTATCATAAATTAAATACTCAATGGAAATCCCATATTTCACAAAATAAGACACAATTTAGAAAAACATGGGAAAATTTTTGAATTGTTAGCAAAACAATCAGTTAAAACTAGTGATTTGCAAAACCTGTCTTTCTAGATTATTAAACAAATGGATTGGGAAACAGAATTTTCTTATGAAAAGATAAATAATTTTCTAGAAATTTCAGAACACCCGGATAGCCAATCTAGATATCCTATTTTTGAAATAATTAAAAGAATTTGTCTTTATGAAAAACTAAAACTAGAACTCCCATATGACATTTTTCATAAGCATATTGAAAATAGGCTAAACAAGCCCGAAAGAAATATTACCAGAATACTAACCGAGTATAACGGTAATCTTATTTATGAATCCAACAAAAACCCAAAAATTGTATTTTTTTCTTAATCATGATGATTGAGAAATTGAACCAATCTAATGGGGACTTGTGGATAAAATCCTTTTTTACCATTAAGATCCGATAAATTTTAAAAATTTTCCAATGATGATCAAAACTATGATTTATAAAACTATAAAAAACTGGAAGGTTTATAATTATATTACTTTAAAAATGTTCAGTACAATAGGCTGAACTAGCCGAGAAAGATTTTCTCAACCCTATCAGATTTACCTTTTGAGAAATGCCACAGATATTAATTTCTCTTTTTGCTCAATAAACTGTTCGGAAAACCTTGAGATCATAAAAAATGAAGCTTAACAGACCAAAAATTTACTTGAAAATGATGAAAGTTGGTTTAATGTTACGGATGGTAGAAAACTGTTCATAACAAATCTTGAAGTATCCTATAAAAGAATTAAGTAATAGTTGGTTGGAGTCCAAGAGTTCCTAGACAATTATATAAAACACTAATTGGACATCCCACAATATCTAATTCTTTTTGATAAACCAGAAGGACTAAATAGTCCAGTGCCAAGCTTCAGCTTCGATAATGTAGCCGAAGCCAATATACAAAATATGATGGAAGGCTGACACACGTAAGCAAGATGGGACCCGAGATAAGACTAAATCCGTACATTCTGGATAAAGAAGACAGTATGCAAATATTTTCTTTAATAAAATATATGCATATGCATGTAGTCAACCTTGCAATGAATACAAATGTAAAAAAGTCTACCTTGCAATGAATGCTAAAAAAACAAAAAAGATCTACCTTGCAATGAATGCTAAAAAAAAGAAAAAAGGGTCTACCTTGCAATGAATACAAAACTCCACGAGTTTTTGCATAAAACTATTCAAAACAATGAATCTTCTTTCATGCACTATCTGAAAGACCACTATACAAGTGAGACTTACCAAATGATCATGAGATGTATGATCGACTGCAAATACTATTCAATACACGAATCCATAGGAACTATATCGAATAGTAAAAATATTATTCTTTTGTGATGATTCACCTGACCAATTACTGTAGCCAACAGTAACCATCTGAAGAAGCATCGAATTATCGACAAAGGCCATCACCTCAGTGGAGTTGAAATTTTTATTTGAAGTCCGGATCAAACTCTTCGCCTATAAATATAGGATACCCCTCTCAGTAAGGGACCGGAGTCTCATTCTAAAGCTCTCTCTCTGTCTCCCTATTTTGGTGTAAGAATCCATCTTATTAATCCAAGTACCGGTATTTTGGTGTTCCACAACTGATAGAATGAGACACAGGTCCCACATCTGAAATTTTTAGAAAATTATTCATCTTTTCATTAGCAAATTATGTTTCACTATCCATTTGTTTAATAATCTGAAAAGACAGGTTTTGCAAATCCCTGGTCTTAACTGATTGTTTTGCTAACAATTCAGAAAATTTTCTCATGTTTTTTCTAAATTGTGTTTTAGTTTTTGAAATACGGGATTTCCGTAGAGCATTTAATTCATGATAGAACTCAGAAGTGATATTTGGGTTTTAATAAAAATTCACAACTTGTTTAGTTTGGGATAAGAATAATTGCTCTTGTAATCTCAAAATATCTGTTTAAGATAACCGTTGAGTATTTGGGTTTTGAGCAAAATGCCAATGCGGCTGAAAGGCTTGTCTAGGCTCTCTAAACCGAATGTTCACTGGTTTAGGGATCCTTTCGTAAAGTTTTTCCTTTTTCTGAGGAGATAGTAAGGGTGTTTACCCTTTCTTTTATCTCCCATAGTTCATTGTTTAAGGCCTTTTTCTGCTAAAAAAATCTGCAATTACATTGTTAATACCTTTAATATGTTCAATTTCAAAGGTATATTGAGATATAAAATTGTACCATCTGATTCTCTTGGGATTTTCTTCTCCTTTTTATTTTTAAAAAAATATTTTACTGAGTAATTATCGGTTCTAATAAGAAACTTTTCAAGAGCAAGAAAAATATGAAATCTTTTTAAGCCATTTTTTATGGCAATAAGCTCTTTTTCATAGGTAATATAGTTAATCTCACTTGGTTTAAATTTTCCAGAATTGTAACCACATATTATTTCTTTATTATTTTCAAATGCTTTTAAAATCGCTTCCCAGTGTAAACAGAAAGAATATTTAATAAATCATGTTTTATTTGTTTAATAATTGCTGAGTCTTTTTCACACCAAAAGAATTGTTTATTCTTTTTAAATTTTTCCAATAAAGGTTTTTCTTTGTTGGATAAATCTTTTATAAAGTTTCTTCCATAATTAAGTTAACCAAGAAAACTTTGAAGATGTTTTTTATCTTTTAAATCTTCAGGAAAATTCCTGATCTTGGAAATAATATGTTCTTGAAGTTTTATTCTAGTTTGGTCTAAAACATTCCTAAAAAATTAATAGAAGTTTTTTCTATTTTCATTTTCTTTGGGCTAAGGATAATTTCATTTTCTATTAATTTATCAAATATTATTTTTACATGTTTATTGTGGTCTTTTTTTGTTTTAGAGAATACCAAAATATCATCAATGTAAACAACACAGAAATCTTTAAAGTCAGAAAAAATGTTGTCAATCCATCTTTGGAAAATCTGTGATGCATTGCATAATCCAAAGGGCATAACAGTCCATTGATAGTATCCATAAGGGACACTAAACGTTGTTAATGGTTTGGATTTTTCAGTTAGTTTGATTTTCCAGAAAATTGATTTGCAATAAAACTCACAGAAGTATTTTGCATGTTTAGTTTGCCTAACTAACACATCTTTTCTTGGAATAAAGTAACCATCAAACTCTAAATTTTGGTTTAGCCATTTTTAGTTAATGACCATTCCAACTTTTCCTCTTTTTATTTAATAGTGGTTTCTAACCATAATTGCAAGACTAGAATGTGGACTAGTTGTAGGTTCAATTAATCATTTTTCTAGGAGATCTTTTAGTTGTTCTGAAAATTCATCTATATCTTGTTTAGTACAGACCATTGGTTTTACTCTAATAATCCTATTAGGATCACTGAGCTTTAAATTACAGTAACGAGGTTTTTGTGACCAATTGTGCATACAATATTCATTATTAGAAGAAGGGAAGTTGTTGCCCTATTGTGCTTGCAATATTCAATAGTTTCTCAAATGCAATTCACTTAATCGGTTTTGAAGAAATAAGGTCTTGTGAATGTTAAGGAAAATTAGCACTCAATAATTCTAATTTCCAGTTGTATGTGTTCTATATTCTTGTCTGAAAAAGGCCTATTTTGCTCAAGTACTCACTCACTTTTAGTTCGACCACTTATTAATGCCATTACGATTGTAGATTACCTTGTTTTCTGTGTGCATTTTATTTATGTCATCCTTCTTTCTGTATGTATATGCTTTAGTTTAGAATTCCAGGATGGGGTATGACCATAGGAATTGATTGGTGTATCTCAAAACTAGAAAAGCATAGGAATAATGTGATCTACACTAAATTGGTATTTGTATATAAATCGTTTTAGGGTTTCATTCTTTGTTAATGAGAATTGACCAAGATAGTTTCTCTCTCTAGACTGTTCTTGAGCTCTGCATCTTCTCTAAATCTAACATGGTATCAGAGTAACAAGGATTCGATCATATCTCTATATGGGGCTATATTGATGGTTCTGTTCCCCAGCTTAAGGAAGAGAATGGGTGTAGTGATTGGCTTACCGGCTTGCCATAGATAGCTTTATTGTGACATGGATTATGAATTCAGTTGAGCTCAAAATTGAGCACAACCTCATGTATCAACCTAATGCCAAAGCAATGTAGGATTATTTACAAAAGATTTATTCTCAAGCAAAAACTGCCCATCTGTATACCCTTGAACAGGAAAGCATGAAAACACAATAGGGGGACATATCAATTCAATATTATTTTAATATTCTTTCGGGTATATGGAATGAGATGGTCTCGATGGAGATAGAGCCACCTACTGAAGCTGCTACTAAAGCACGAAATCGGTCTCGTTTATTTCACTTTCTTATAGGGTTGGGTTCAGAGTTTGAAAGCATGAGAGCATCAATCCTTCATCATACTCCCATTCCACTATTAGATGACTGCCTCTCAGATATCCTTACTGAAAAAACTCGCTTAAGCTCTCTTGGGGTTTCAAATTCACTTCACAAGATGTCACTGATATGGCCTTAGCCACATCCAATTTCCCTAACAAGGATACCAATTATGTCCAAATGGCACATTTTTTGGAATTATTGTAAGAAGCTCGGGCATGTAATAAATGATTATCGAAAACGCCCTCAGGCACGTGGGAAGCCTCCTGTCCCCAGTCAGACTCATTGGGCTGCAATCGTCTTCATTCCTCGTCCCATCAGCATGGAGGATGCCACTTCCAGTAACTCTCATTCTGCCGCCACATCTTTTACTCCTGTATTCATGCCATATCTTCACTCTATTGACTCAACTACACTTCAACAACTTGCTCAGGTTTTAGCTGCCATGGGTTTTTTAGGTAACTCAAATCCTTTATCAAATACTTGGATCATAGACTCAGGAGCATCAAATCATTTGACAGGACAACTTTCACATTATCCTCGATAAAACCCCAATTTGAAAATATAACTTATTTTACTGCTAATGGGTCTTTACTTCATGTTACCCACTATGGCAATACTAGTGTCTCTGATCCATCTGGTAACTTTTTAGCATTGAAAGATGTTCATCATATTCCCAACCTTCCTTTGAATTTAATATTTGTTGGCCAGTTAGTTGATAACAAGTGCCTTGTTTCTTTTTCTAATAAAGGTTGTGTGGTGCAGGATCTAGCAACCGGGAAAGAGATTGGGAGAGGCACTAAGCAGAGTTGGTTTTTCATAGTTAGTTTCAACAAAGCTCCTTCCCATCTTTCACAAGCTCTGCCAATTTGTCATCTTTCCCCTTCTCTTCTTGAAATAAGTTTATCAAATTCTCTTTGGTATGTTTGGCATTATAGGTTAGGACACCCACATTCTCAAAAAATGCTTTCTCTTTTAAACTCTAGGCTTTTACCTACTGTCTTCTCTCATAAAAAATTTGATAAGAAGTTGTTTTTGAGAGTTGCAAGTTGGAAAAACACTTTGCTCAACCTTTTACTCATAGCAATAATAAAAGTATCCATCATTTCTCTTTAGTGCACTCTAATGTTTGGGGCCCTGCTCCGGTTCCTTTGATTAATGGATTTTCTTATTATGTGATATTTATAGATGATTTTTCTAAATATACTTCGATTTATTTCTCAACTACAAGTCAAGTGTATTTAGTATTTTTAAAGACTTCCATAATATGATAAAAAATCAATTTGAGCAAAATATTAAAGCTTTTAGGTCTGATTCTGAGGGGAGTATCTATCCAATGAATTTCAAGCATTACTTCGTACAAATGACATTATTCATCAACGTTCATGTCCTCATACCTTGGAACAACATGGAGTTGTTAAAAGAAAACATCGCCATATTCTTGAACCACTCGTTCTTTTCTTATTAGCTCTCATTCCCCAAAGAATATTTGGGCTGAAGCGATGTATACTGTTGTCTATCTTCTTAATTTTCTTCCTACACCAATTTTACAAAATGTGTCACCATTTCAAAAGCTTTTTAAAAAACCCCCTGATTACTCACATTTACGTGTGTAAGGGTGCACATGTTATGTGCTTTTACCATCTTTTACCCTTGATAAACTCTCGCCTAAGTCTGTCAAATGCGTGTTCGTAGGTTATCCAATAAATAAAAAAAGATATCGTTGTTTTGATCCTTCAATTAATCGTATTAGAATATCCTGGCATGTTACTTTTTTTGAGCACATACCTTTTCAGCAGCACTGCCCACACCCTAATTCAACCACACATGGACCTGAGTTTTCTTTTTTTTTCCTAGTTTCGATATTCCTCCTTCTCATTATTATGAAAATCAAGGATTACCACATTCAGTAACTAACTCTGATGAGCCGTCTTTGTCAAGTGCTGATCATGCATCACCTCCAGTTGTTGATCCTTCTACCGGTCCTGTTCACCTACGGCAGTCACTTTGAAAGCCCGTTCCACCTGATCGTCTTAACTTACCAGTGGTTAGCCCATATCATACTTGTTCTCCTACAACCATTACTGATCTATTGTTTCATGAGCCATCCTCTTATTCTTAGGCATCTAACCTCCAATGCTGACGTATAGCTATGAATGAGGAAATTGTAGCTTTAGAAGCAAATCACACTTGGGATTTGGTCTCATTACCCCTAGATAAGCATGCTATAGGTAGTAAATGGGTTTATAAAGTGAAGTTACGAGCTGATGCCACTCTTGATTGGCACAAGGCTCGATTAGTTGCTCAGGGTTATGCCTAAAGGCATGACATCAATTATGATTAAACTTTTGCTCCAGTTACTAAGATGATAACTGTTCGTACTTTTATTGCACTCGTATCTATTCGTGAGTGGCCCATATGACAGATGGATGTCAAAAATACATTCCTTACTGACGATCTTCAAGAGGAAGTTTACAGGCGTCAACCACTTGGGTTTGTTCCCCAAGATAAATCATTGGTTTGTGGACTTCATAAAGCAATTTACTGTCTCAAACAGGCTCCCCGTGCGTGGTTTGAGCGTTTTTAGGATGTCATTCTTGCAACTGTCTTCACTTAAAGTAAATATATCACTCTATGTTTATTCATACCACAAAGCATGGAATTTGCATTATTTTATTATACATTGACGATATTCTTATGTCTGTTAATGATTTCAATTCCATCAAGAATGTGAAGCTACGATTGCAAGAAGAATTTCAAATGAAAGATCTTGGGGAAGTATCTTATTTTTTTGGCCTTGAGATCTCTCACTCTAAACGTGGTATTTACATCCATCAACAAAAGTATTCACTTGATATTGTTTCCAGTGCCTGATTGAATGATGCGAAGGTTGTTGATACACCCATGGAACTCAATGTTAAACTTTCTGCACATGTTGGAGATCCTCTTCTTGAGCCTATGATGTTTCGCAAACTCGTCGGCTCCCTCATCAATCTCACTATGACTCGCCCAGATATTGCATATGATGTCCATGTTGTGAACCAATTTGTTTCAGATCCTTGATGACCACATCTATCAGCAGTTCATCGAATTTTACGCTATGTTCGAGGTACTTCCATTCATGGATTATTCTTTGACTCCACATCCTCTTTAGATCTCAGTGCATATGCAGATGCAAATTGGACAGGTGATCGCGATACTTGCCATTCTACTACAGGATATTGTGTATTCCTTGGGTCAACATTAATATCATGAAAGAGCAAGAAACAGGACATTGTTTCCAAGTCAAGCACTGAAGCTGAGTATCGTGTCATGTCCTGTTGCTAGTGCGATTGTTTGGGTTCGTGCTCTTCTTAATGAGTTTGGTATATCTATTTCAAATCTCACACCTTTATATGCAGATAACCAAAGTGTGATTAAGATTGCATTTAATCCAGTTTTTCATGAGCTGACCAAGCATATTAATGTAGATTGTCATTATGTTTGTGATCTCTAACTTGATGGTACATTATCTCTCCCTTATGTTTCTTCTACTGTGCAAGCGGCTGATATTTTTACTAAATCTGTTACTCGGAACCGTCATGATTTTCTAGTAGACAAGCTAATGCTTTACTCATGTCCGCATCAGCTTGAAGGGGGGGTAATAATATGTATACAAAAATAAAATGTATATTTTTCATAATTTTCAATTGTCTTTTATTGTCATTGTATATTTGTGTAGGGATAATGTGATCTACACTAAATTTGTATTTTGTATATAAACTCTTTTAGGGTTTCATTCCTTGTTAATGAAAATTGATCAAGATAGTTTCTCTCTCTAGAATGTTCTTGAGCTCTACGTCTTCTCTAAATCTAAAAGTACATGATGCGACGCCTATAATAACCCGAGGGCAAATAGGTGAATCCTTCGCCATGAGTCTTAGATAAACTTTATTGCGTGATGTGTGCATCTCACTCAAATTGATGCAATGACATCTTTGAGGATGTGCTTGTGTTTCGCACCATCGTACTGATTGTTTGTGTTCATAGGCATTAGTATCATACTTTTGTTTTTGCAGCTTTAGGGGTTTGGGTATCTCAAACAGGACTAATGTTTGCTTTAACTCTATGCACAAGGTATATGAACAGATAATTTGCTTTAACTCTATGCACAAGGTATATGAACAGATAATATACTATCCTCTTGAGGTGGCTAATGAATGGATGGATTATGGGGTTTGATGTCTTGTGATTGGAACAATTTATGATGGAAATTCTTAAAAGGATTATATGCATGGTCTGCAATGGGCTTTTTAGAGACTCTCGTGGATCTCCAATTTTTCTAAAGTCATTTAGAAGATATGTAGTAATATCTTGCAATTCAAAATTCATGAAAATACTGGTCACAAGCCCTCCTAATCTTTTCGTGAATTGCAAATGAAGAGGAGAGGTTGGTTTAGGAGATTTGGGGGGTTTTTTATGCATATTTGCAGTTTGAGATGTTGTTCCACTCTTTAAACACATCATTTATGGAAACAAAAGATGGGATTTTTTTTGGGAAACACCTCCAATTCCCAATGGGTTAACCTTCGGCAGCAAGCCCAATTTCCAATGGGTTACCATTAGAACTACATAACCACCCCAAACCCCATCCTTCTGGCCATATACTTTAACTTTAAATACCCCTAATAGGCTTTCACGTAAATAAATAAGTAGCGAATGCTTCCATCACAAAGGTTTGGAGCGAATTCAAATACCCTAACTCTCTCTCTCCTTCCCCCTCCTTCCTGGTTAGTAAGACGATCAAAGGACATGTGCCATATCCATCACCTGCTAACACTTTCAGCCCAACCCATCAAAGTCCATTCAAATGGTTGGTCCTTCACCACACCCTAACCTTTTTAGGGATTGTCAAAAAAGCATTTTACATGGGAGTGAAACAGGGACGGAAGGGGGAAAGGTCAGGGTTATATTGGAGGGAGGGCTTTTATAGAAAGAGAGTGGGTTTTGGTTGAGATGCCCCTCATAATTTTGAATTCATTTTAAATTTTAGTGAGGAAATTTTACTAAAACGCTCTCTTTGTCACATATACGTTGGGATATATAACGTGTACGTAAAGTAACAAGAAGGGCAGGACTTTGGGGTTCTAATGAACGTATTGGAAAACGGGTGATGTTTATCCTAGAAAATCCCAGAAAAGAAATCGAATTCTAGGCTAGCCACATGCATCAATGGTTTTTGTTTCTTTTTTTTATAATTAATTGCATGAAGAGGACATTTTCTTCTACAATTTTCATCATTGATATTATGAAAAACCAGGGCCTTGTTAGGAACCACCATTCATATTGTAGGCATTTGTGTCTCTTTTGATGTTGAGGTGAGTGTGCTTATGCCCTTGTGCTTCTATTGCATCTTAAGGTTTTTTTTCCAGTTTTTCACAAGGTCTTTTCACAAATTCGAATCAGAATCGGACTAATCATGCACATACAAGATGATGGTGTAGTGTTCCATTGAACGTAAGGCAACCAAAATATTTACATGCACTTAAACAAACAAAATGTCTCATTTCCATCATTAGAAATAAAACTACATCATGCACTTTAAAAAACATAATTAAAAAAAATCGAGCGACATTATCATGCACTTATCAAAAACAAGAATCAATTTCATTAAAAAAATAATTTTATCAAAAAAATAATTTTATTAAAAAAATAAAAAACACTTCCCATATTCATCTAAAAAACATAATTTTATTAATAAAATAATAATTCTATTAAAAATAATTTTATTAAGCAAAAATAGAAAAACACGTTCTATATTCATCAAAAAAAATATTCGGTATTTTAATTTAATTTAATTTCATGATATAGTGCAACAAAAAAATTCATATAAAAGCATTTAATCAATCATAAATAGAGATACCTATTTTATTTGAGTGATCAAGCATTGATCATAAAAATCCACAACTCAATTTAATAAAAAAGGATAAATAAATAGATAAAAAAACTGTGTTTTTTGATCGAATACAGATTCTTTGAACAACATTTCAGGCCAAAATCAACCTATAATATTTGGTTTTCTGAACAAATTGAAACATAAATTTGATGAATAATTCAATTATCTATCAAAACCACCAAATTTCTTTAAGAACCATTAGGTATTGAAGAAATTATTGAAAGAATGGCGGAAATTTTCAAAAACCTTTCGATCCAAGAAACTCTTGTTTTTCGATGTTTCAATCCAAATTTTTTGTTTTATAGATTATAGATAGTGATTTACAGCAATAAATCATGAAAAAAGAAAAAAAAAAAAAAGGTACGATAATGGATAAAAAAAGTGAAAGTTTGGATTTTAGAATGGCTGCTACAAATAACGGCCTCGGTTTCCAAATAACGGCCGTTATTTACTACTCTACCATTATTTACATTATATCGGACGTTATATATGCTAACCCGTCCCGTTAGCAGAAACCGGCTGGTTTTGCTAAAAAACCGTAGGTTCAGGGGTTAACCGGCAAGTTTTTGTACCCAAATTTTTTGGAGCTCACCAGCTACTGAGTAGACTCCCAAAACCGGCCCTAACAGGAGTCGCCACCCCACCGGTAGGGATCTAACCACCCGGTTCCAATTCTAACATGCCGGTTTTGCAAACACTGCTTTGAAGGACATTTTCCCATTGGCATTAGATAGGCTTGACAAGAAAAAGACTGCCCCTCAGAGATTTGTTAATATCTCATGGGAAACTTTTAAGACACAGGAAAAGGTGGTGGTATTATGATATCACGTGCACGGGAATTAGGCACATTTCCTCACTCCGAAGGGTCTTCAGGGAACTCTTTCAATCAAGACTTTCTCCGTCTCTAACTTTATATTATGTATGTCTATTGCGTCTTTTTCTTTTGTTTTGGTTTTGCATGTTTGTTTGCACCTTCATGTTACTTGACTGAAGCCCTTCTGATCTTTCTTGTTGATTGACAAAAATAAAAGAAGATAAAATAAACAGCTTCCATTGTTTTCTTTTCCCAGATTCTGCTTCGGTAAGTTGGCCGATCACGAGCTATTTTTCTGCTCCCTAACTGTAAATCATTTTTTTTTAAAATCCAATATTTTCTAAACTGTTTTAAGTTTATTTTAATTTTTTAAAGTTGTTTTCGATTTTATTTTACTTTTACTACTTTTTTTATTTTGCAATATCTTTTCCTATATTTTTAACATTTATTTAGGGCCTTTGGTCGACTCAGCCAAGTTAGGACTGCGCCGAGTAACTCGCCCTGGCCAAGGCCAGTCCCGGCATACTGGTTTAAACTGACTCAAGTAACTCATCGACCTTGGCTAAATATTTTGGCAAGTTACTTCAAAAATTCACAGGCCACCAAGTCCACAATGGTCAAGAGGGATGGCTTCTTATGGGGGATCCTGGATATTTTGATGATGAAGGGAGATTTTTTTCGTTGATAGAATTAGACAGCTTATCAAGTACAAAGCATTTCAGGTAACCTATCATAGGAAAATGTTTTATAAATATTCCTTGTGTAATATATGCTGCAGAGAACAGTCATTCTCTGTCAGTTCTCTGCAACAGATGGTACAAATGAGCTAGTGTTCGCTTGTAAGTGCATCAATGCAACGACACATGTCTACTATCTGTCGATGCGAATGGGCAGTAGATGACTGGTCCCTGTACTGTATTATACATGCAATGCATACGATATATGATTGAATTTCTCATATAGTATACAATACCTTCTATCATTTATCGGTATCCTAAGTATGGAATATCAATATGACATGATTCCTAGCCATGAAAAGAAATAATGTCGATGGTCTCTATGTTTCTTGTACGAGTGATGTAAATTACCTCTACAATTCACTGCTATCTTCTTATCCTGAGAGCTGGATATTGTTAACTATATCTTGTGAAGGAAGCGAGTTGCTTGGATAAGCTTTTAAGTTCCTTCTCTTTATTCTGGGTAGTCTGGCTCGGAGTCGAGCCTAGGAAATTTTGTTGTAGCCATCAATGCCCTAACCACTGACCTGCACAAACCGAAAAATGAAAGACCTTAATCATCTCATGCGCAAGAGGAATTATGAGTTGCGGACGTCTTTTAAAGTTGTGGTCTCTATTTCCAATTTATGGCATATATACTAGCATGTACTTTGTTGACAGATTCTCTAGCTCCAAGTTAGTTTTCCAGGTCTTGAGATATATGCTATTGGAAACTATTATTTCCACTGTATGTAATTTTCTCCTAGAGGTTGTGCTGTTAAAGAGAAAATAGTCTGAGAAGGACGAAAATGATATTTCTTTCATATTAGCTGTGGCCAACATACCTCTAGGGTTGTAGAATTGTAAAAAACAATAATGAATGAAATATCCCTTAGGACGAAGACGGACATAAAAAATGAATACAAATTGTAAAACCCTAAAGCTTTGGTTTATGCATATCATTCATTCTCAGCTTGCTTTCAGGTTGATAAATTTCTCTCAGTGATGGGTACTCCTAGTTATGCTCACAATCATAATATTCTGTCAACCATGACTTGACCTGTTTATAATATTTGTTAAGTTAAATTGTTTTCTTTATTTTAGATGCTATTCGGAATAACATTTTTCAATGTAAAACTTAGTTATACACTTGTGAATGAGATTATTGGTTTCATACTAAACTTTCAACGGCTGCATTATATTCCATGCTCTGCTAGTGCAGAATTCTCTTTATGTGGAAGCTGATTCTTTTTCTCATTTTTAGGGTGCAATATTATTTCTAAAGTTATGCAGGACTCTGTTTTGGATCCCTTATTTGTTATACAGCCCGACCAGAATACTTATGTGTAATCCCAGTACGAGATGTGAGTTTAAGCACATATCACACTCTGGATAAGTGTTGATATACATCATGGTATGACTTCATCAGACTTCTTTTAAAAAATGGCTCATTATGCCAAAAGCAATGATGAGATCCAGCTGAATGATATATAATTAAATTAAGCTCCCAAAAGTCCTGCTTTATGTTAAAGGACAAATCTCTCATCTTTGCATGTTATTTGTTATTAGGAATACTGTCTCATACACCCAAGCACATCCTTCCTCTGATAGTGATTCCATTTTCTGATTTACTGGGAACAGAGATACCCTTTCTCTCTATATGCTAATGAGGGGTAGAAGCATACCCCACAATTCCCTTGCATCTCTGATTCTCATCAGATGTTTTAGTTTGTAAGGTGCGCTAAGCATCATAGGTCATCAGAATTCAATTTAAACCTTCTCAAGATAAATTCTCATGGCTTTGCTAAAGGAAAACCAGTTCCAGCTGGTTTTGGGGGTTTGTTTGCAGCAATCAAGAAACTAGAATCTTGAAATTCTGGGTGGGCTTTCTAGGAGGTCTTCGCATTGTTAGTAGAAATTCTACATGGCTCTGCATTCTGTTGTATAACTTCTAAATATCATTAGAGGGATGAGAGGTGGTAGTCTCTCAAGTTTCATGAATTTAGAGGGCGAATGTATCTGATATTTATATTTTAGAGTAGTGTTCTGTTCCAAAGGGAAAGTGATGATTGCATATTTGTGTGATCATTTGCCTTTAATTTTTCCTTTGTTTCTTTGTATTTGCAGAGTATTGTCGTGTTATTTTAGTATATTGAATTATAAAAGATAATAAAAGTTTCAAGTTTTCTATAATTATTGAAAATTTTGATGGGAGCTGCATAGGTAATCTGGGTGCATCAGATGTTGAGGTTGCCATTAGGGATCCTAGGGGTTTGTTCGCAGTGCATAGATGGGGCCCAATTGGGCTGAAGCATTGGTCCTTCTCATAGGGGTGCACTTAGTTTGTATATCCTTCACTTGCTCTCTCCAAGTTGAAGGAGACTCCTTAAATGTTATTCAATGGGCCAACGGGGAGGTTGCACTTCCCTTGGATATTAGAGAACATCATGAATGAAATTTCAATGGGCCAAGGGGGAGGTTGCACCCCCCTTGGATATTAGAGAACTTCATGAATGAAATTCATGTTCTTTGTCAAGCTATGCCAATCACTTTTCAGCATGTCCCATGAATGGCCAATCATCTGGCAGACGTGAGGGCAATAGAAGGTGTGTCGTCTTTGTAAAACCGTGGCTCCCGCATCTTTCGTAATGTGTTTCTTTTTCACTCTCGCCTCCTCTGCCTCCCGCCCACCAAAACCAAAAAATAGAAAAAATAAAAGAGCTTTGGAATCTCTTTGTCACATTACTTGTTCTGCTGCTCATGACATATCGGAAACAACATAAAATGTAAGTTTTAGATTGGCTTTACAATGTGTGATCAGTATGGTCCAAGCAATTTTCGGACTAAGCATTTATCTAGGACAAGGCCCTTAATAGTGAATAATATGGGTATTGATGTAAAATAAAAATAAGTTGGGTACATATACATCTATAATCACATTGGTTATTGTGAACATTCTTGTGGTACAGTTATAACAATGCTTTATCTTCCTCTTTGCCGTTGCTCTTGGGCATAAGAGATGAGCTTGATCCTGTAGTTTAGTTTGTAGAATATACTAGAGTGGAGACATCTCATTCATTTTTTATCTTATCGAGATCTTCTCTGTTTTTGGCTCATCATCCATCTTTTTCCTGGCTAGTTTGTAAATGGTAAATGCATATTTTTGTAAGACATAAGTTGTTGATGTCGTGATCCTTTTCTAAGTTGCACATGTGGAGATTGAGGGACTGCTTCTTTCTGATCCTGAAATACTGGATGTTGTTGTCATCCCGTAAGTTGCAGTTCCTATTGAAAAGAAGTAGAGAAAACATTTATCACTGATGGGTTTGAGTTTTATTTTATCTCATTATGGGGGAAATGGGGAGCAGAGAGTGGTGCCATCTCAGGGCTATTAAAGTTTGATTACTAGTTTATTAATTTGTTCCTAGTGTGTGAGTTTTTCCTACTGCAGTTTTCCTAATGCAGAAGCAGGGGAGGTTTCTATTGCATATGTGTATCGCTCCCAAGGAAGCTCCCTCACTAAAAAAGATGTCCAGTAATTTGTACCAAAGCAGATAAACAAGTTACTTCGAATTTCAAATTCTTATTCTACTTTTTCACATAAAAATATCGTGTGATCAGGTGCATGCAGACTTCTAGTCATGAATGCGATGCATGTAGTTCCACTTGATATGTGTTTGTATGTTTTTCTCTACACCTGCATGTATAGAGTGCGCAGACTCCCCAAATGTTCTGCATGTCGGAAAACATGCAACTATACATGCATAAAGCATAACTATGGTTAAAACTTAGAAACCAAGGGCTGAGATGAAGATCTCCAATTCACGAGGCAATGGGTTAATAACTTTGGACCCCTTAGGATTCATTGGTGGACGTTTGAATTTATGCCACGTGTGAGTCCTCTCCATACACAAATGTGCACACACACGCGCACACACATTTGTGCATTCATTATGGATGTCGGATAAATGCGGTACATCAATGTGAGCACTTATATTTAGATGATTGCATGTGTGGCCAGTTGATCAATGTCGTGATTGCATCATTCAAAAGATTGCGGAGGGTGACCTTTGTGAAAAAAGTGCACCAAAATCAGCATCTGGAAAGATTCTCCGAAGAGAGCTTATTGAGAAAGTAAGATTGAAGATGTGAGGATGACCTAGACCCTATACTCTTAGTGTGGAACTGTTGCTTTCGGATCAACTAAGGGTATAAAGATGTACTAATAGCAATGAATCTTTCTCCTTTTGTATTTTATTATGACAAAACATACTTTTTGAAATATATATAACTAGCTTTAGTGATATCATTTGCCAGGTGATTATCAAAGGCAGAGTTCGACCTGATTTCTTCTTCTGCAGTGGCTCCGAAAAAGATGAATAAGCTTTGGACTGTAGGTCGAGAACTGGCATGCAACCTTGAGATAAAGAATGCAAGTCAAATGCAACATATGTAATATAACTGTGGGACACCGACTGCCCGTGAGTAGGAAACATACCAT
Source organism: Amborella trichopoda (assembly GCF_000471905.2). The sequence goes on from NW_006498233.1 coordinate 3,445,145, forward strand.
GTCAACTAACTTCGAGAGCAAATAAAGGTTGTCCCCACAAAATACGCTCTCTCTCTCTCTCTCTCTCTCTCTCTCTCTCTCTCTTTTTGCGGTTCTATTAGGAATGTTTCTAAATTTTGAGAGAAATCAAAAGATGTTTGGATGTTACTGTTAAAAATAAGCTTTGATTATGTTCAAGGGTATTTTGGATATTAGATTTAAATGTAAGGGACATTTTGAAAAAGTTATTTTAAGGGTAGTTTTGAAATGATGTAAAAGAATTGTGTAGAGTTCCAAAACCACAATTCCAAGATTGAGAGAGATGAATTCCAATATTGAGAGAGAGGAATTCCAATATTGAGAGAGAAGAGTTCCAAGATTGAGAGAGAGGAGTCCAAAGCATGCAATGCATGCAAATTTGAATTAGGAATGAGTGAAGCCTAGAATTTTCTTATATAATCTTATAATTTCATCCAAGCATGTAGGTTGTAAGTTATGAGAGGGAAAACTTTACTAGAATGGTATAGAAAGAGTCTAGAAAGCTCCTAAGTGATCTATATATACATGTACTATGTTTTTTTTAAGTAGAGTGAAGAAATTGAGTTGAATTGAGCTCTTTTGTGTGCATAACTACAAATTCTCAAAGTAAGTCTTCTTCCTCCCTATTCTCTACAACTGGTATCAGAGACAAAGTGCTTAAGAATGGCCCTCTTGATCCAACCACAAATTCCACTTCTCACCAAAGATAACTATGAGAATTGGAATATTCAAATGAAGGCATTGTTGGGGTCTCAAGATGCTTGGGATGTTGTTGAAAAGGGATATGTAGAACCGGCAACCCCACAAGACGAAACCGCTTTAGATCAAAATCAAAGAAGTGAGTCGAGAAGGTTGGACAAGAAAGCTCTCTTTCTTATGTACCAAGGAATTGATGAGAGCAGCTTTGAGAAAATTTATTCTGCTGAAAATTCAAAGAAGGTATGAAAGATTCTTCAAAATTCTTTTAAAGGAGTTGAAACGGTGAAAAAAGTGCGCCTTTAAGCTCTTAGGGTCGAGTTTGAGGCATTGAAAATGAATGAATCCGAAAATATTTTGGAATACTTCTCAAGGGTCTTGGTTGTTGTAAACCAAGTGAGAAGAAATTGAGAAAATATAGATGTGTAAGAGTAATGGAGAAAATACTACGATCACTAGATCGTAAGTATGAGCACATTGTTGTAGCCATTGAATAATCAAAATATTTAGAGATTATGATTATTGATCAACTCATGGGTACCTTGCAAGCCCAGGAACAACGATTGCAAAAAAGAACTCAAAGCTCTTTGGAGCATGCACTACAAACAAAGCTTACAGTGAAGATAAAGAGTGAACAATCTCGTAGAGGAAGAGGCCAAAGAGGTCATGGCAATGAAAGGAGAGGATGTGGTAGAGGCAACTTTAACTATGGAGGTGTGAGAGATCAAAACCACCCACAAGCTCAAAGAGGTCGAGGAGGAGATAATTTTTCAAGGCCATACAATCATTCAAGGTATGGAAAATCTATAATTCAATGTTATAATTGTAAAAAGTATGGCCATTATAGTTCCAAGTGTAGATACCATTCCCAAAATTATGTATTTGAAAAAGCTAATTTTGTTGAAAAGAAAAATGATGAAGGAGAACCAACTTTGTTATTAGTTTATAATGATAAGAATGATAATCAAATGGATATTTGGTATCTAGACACTGGTGCAAGCAATCACTTGTGTGGTAGAAAGGAATTGTTTGTGGAATTGAATGAATTAAGTCATGGGCATGTAACATTTAGAGACTTATCAAAAATACCCTTAAAAGGCAAAGGTAAAATTTTGATAAAAATGAAGAATGGTAGTCATCAATTTTTTCTGATGCATATTATGTGCCGGACATGAAAAATACCATTTTGAGTGTGGAGCAAATATTAGAAAATGCTATAATATTTTTATGAAAAATGGTAGCCTTTACTTGAGGGGCCAAAGAAACAATTTGATTGCCAAAGTGATTATGACTAAGAATAGAATGTTTCCAATGAATATCAAAAGTGAAAATGTGAAATGCCTCAAATCTATTTTGAATGATGATTCATGGTTATGGCATTTTCGTTTTAGGCATCTTAATTTTGGTGGTTTGAAATTGTTGTCAAAAGCAAAAATGGTGAATGGTTTGCCATGGATAAAGCAACACAATGGAGTACGTGAAGGGTGCATTGTGGGAAAGCAACATTGAGAAAATTTCAAGAGTGGTAAACCAAGAAAAGAAAACAAACCTCTCCAACTTGTGCATACGGATGTGTGTGAACCACTTGAGCCCATCTCACATGGAAAAAGTCAGTACATTCTAACCTTTATTGATGATTATAGTAGCAAAACATGATTTTTGAAGTGTTTAACGAATTCAAAGCTTTTGTGGAGAAACAAAGTGGTTTTCAAATTAAAATGATAAGATCAAATAGAAGTGGAGAATATAATTCTAATGCTTTCCAAAAATTTTGTAAAGAACATGGAATTTGTCACCAAATGACCACATCCTACACCCCACAACAAAATGGTGTGGGGCAAAGAAAGAATAGAATTGTTTTGAATATGGCAAGATGCATGTTAAAAGAAAAAGAAATGCCAAAGGAATTTTGGCCGAGCCTATTGCTTGTGTGATATATTTGTGTATACGTGTCCCATAAAAGGCTTATAGTATAAGACACCCAAAGAAGCTTGGAGTTCCACCATTTTAGCTAGAATTTTGATCGGGATTTGTAGGGAGCACCACACTCCAATGGAGTAAACCAGCAAGGAGGGCCATCACCATTTTCTGTGAAGTCCCTGTATCTTTCCAAATAATCTTGAAAATTCAGCAACGCCATCACTTCATCCTCCAAAACTAGCGAAGATCTAGTATCACCTTTCGTCAATACCTTCTTCAACTCAGGCCTATCAAAACCATGAATCAAGAAAGCTTCTTTCAAAGATGAAGGCGAGGTTCTTGTTTTTGCTGTAGCTGAGGATGAAAGGTTGAATCCCTTCATATGAGATCTCAATCCATGAAACAATTGATTTTCCACCGTATTGGTCCTCGAATATAGAGCAGAGCAGCCTATGACCGCCGCCATTAACAATTGGATTTTTAGCCTACCTGAAGAGAGAGGTTTTTGATGAAGATTGTAGCCAAAACTCAAGGTTTCCGGCCACAACGTAAGGTTTCCCGCTGAGCTCCTGGACGGTCTAGAGAGAAAAACACATGAGGAAAGAGTGTGAAACACGTGAGGAGAGAGAGTATTAAAAAAAGATGTTTTTTTTAACTTGTTTGGGTTAAAAGTTGAGATAAAAATAGATAAAGTTATTTGAAAGGTTACCAGATAGGTTTTGAAGTTTTGGATTCAAGAAGAAATGCAAGTTGAAAATGGGGTCCATGGAAATATTTTCCCTAGATTTAAATGTAAGGAACATTTTGGAAAAGTTATTTTAAGGGTAATTTTGGAATGATGTAAAAGAATCGTGTAGAGTTTCAAAACCACAATTCCAAGATTGAGAGAGATGAATTCCAATATTGAGAGAGAGGATTTCCAATATTGAGAGAGAAGAGTCCCAAGATTGAAAGAGAGGAGTCTAAAGCATGCAATGCATGCAAATTTGAATTGGGAATGAGTGAAGTCTAGAATTTTCTGATATAATCTTCTAATTTCGTCCAAGCATATAGGTTGTAAGTTATGCGAGGGAAAACTTCACTAGAATGGTGTAGAAAGAGTGTAGAAAGCTCCTAAATGGTCTATATATACATGTACTATGTTTTTGTTTAAGTAGAGTGAAGAAATTGAGTTGAATTGAGCTCTTTTGTGTGCGTAACTACAAATTCTCAAAGTAAGCCTTCTTTCTCCCTATTCTCTAACAGTTACAATAAACAATGGACAAAAGACATGAATTGACATCACTCTTATCAAACAAGCAGACAACATGCCTAGCGTGAGGGTGAGTAGGTATACCTAGGGCTCATTTGGATCATATGAAAACTTGCATCATGAAACAGTTTTTATATGAAACATACAGGTACACACGCTTGGGTCATATGAAAAGTAAACTTGCATCATGAAACAGCTTTCATATGAAACATGCAGGTACGCACGCTTGGTTCATACATAAAGTTGATGAAAGCTTATTCCTTAGAAAGGATTTTACCACCCCAAGGAGCAAATTGTGTGAAAAGAAATCCCCATCCCACAAGGTGCAGAGTAAGTTCTCGAGGATCCATTACTCCCTCTGACCTGAAATAATATTTCACTTGAGTTTGCTGCAGGGTTGAAACCACAAAAAACCAGACAAATAATAAAACCGTCACCCTTATGTCTCTCTGCGTCCTGTGTTCTCACAAAGCCCCTGCCCCTCTCTCGCAATCCTCTGCATCCTACTTTCTCACAAAGTCTAAAATAATATTTCATTTGAGTTTGCCGCAAGGTTGAAACCACAAAAAACCAGGCAAATAATAAAACCGTCACCCTTATGTCTCTCTGCGTCTTGTATTCTCACAAAGCCCCTGCCCCTCTCTCGCAATCCTCTGCATCCTACCTTCTCACAAAGTCTGAAATAATATTTCATTTGAGTTTGCTGCAGGATTGAAATCACCAAAAACCAAACAAATAATAAAACTGTCACCCTTATGTCTCTTTGCGTTCTGTGTTCTCACAAAGTCCCTGCCCCTCTCTCGCAATCCTCTACGTCCTACCTTCTCATAAAGTCTGAAATAATATTTCATTTGAGTTTGCCGCAGGGTTGAAACCACAAAAAACCAGACAAATAATAAAACCGTCACCCTTATGTCTCTCTGCGTCCTGTGTTCTCACAAAGCCCCTGCCCCTCTCTCGCAATCCTCTGCATCCTACCTTCTCACAAAGTCTGTCAAAGCTCTGCCTTCTCACAAAGCCCTCTTGCCACCCTTGCCCCTCTCTTGCAATTCTCTATGTCTTACCTTCTCACAAAGCCCTGCCCCTCTCTCAAAGCCTTGCTTGCTCTCTCTGAAAGCCTCCCTTACCTCTCTCTCAACCCTCTATGCCCTTCCTTCTCACAGATCCACAAGCTGAGGCTGTTGATGACTCCATGAGATTGTTGTTTTTTTTTTTTTTTTTTGTGTTGGGTATAGAAATTATATTTGAACCTGTCAAAAAAATCTTGGGTACTGGTTTTTACTGTTTTATTTTTCTTGGTTTTTGCTTTTAGATTTTTATTCCCCCATGGAAGCAGCTTTTTTTTTATAGAATACTTTTGACTTCCTAGTTCTATTGCAATAAGATCCCAATAGGGAAAAAATCAAGATTTATTTGTTTTGTGCAGTAATTCGATTAAAACTCACTTTGTATTTATATTTATTGGATTGGTCAATGGATAATGATCAAGTGGAGCTGGCTCTGCAAGCTCTGGAAACTCCATTTTTTGTGTTCAATGGAGGCTTAGAGCTACTTCAAAGAGAGGCCTGATTTTGGGTGTGAATCTTTTCATTGTTTATTCACTTTTTTAATATTATATTCGCTTTTTTAGCTGCATTTGGTCAATTTATCAATTTTGTTAATTTTACAAAAAATTTGGTTGCTCAATTAGTGAGGATTTGTGTTGGGGAATTTGGTTTTTTTTTTTTTTAATGACTATTGCTCTTCTACAGTTCTATATTGTGTTGGTGAATTTGGTTTTTTTTTTTTTAATGCTTATTGCTCTTCTACAGTTCTATTATATGATTTTCTTTAGTCCTTTCCTTATATTAAAAAGTAAAAGAGAAAAAGGAAATATGGGTTATGGCTACTTTTTCCATTTGGTATGCTTCTCTTTTTTATTAATATATTTTCACTATAATGTTTTTTGAATTACACCATTTGTACTATTAAAACTCGTAAGTTGTATGTACGGGTTATATTTTGATTGGGGAAAATTTCGTACAGAATCCTAATTCTTCGTATTATTTCATAGTAGGCCTTCTTTCTGTTTTTCTTTCAAGTAGCATAAAGAAATCCCTAAGGATTTCACTGTACCCCATCATCTCTTATCTCCATCTTTTATAAAATTTTGACTACAAAAATTAGCTCCAACAAATCTTTTTATACCATTTCATCCCAAAAACTTTTTTTGCATTCTTTTTCCCTTTCCACCCATTAAAAAAGTTTTTGGGTTGAAATTGAATAAAAATATTTGTTGGGGCTAATTTTTATGATCAAAAGTCAATAAAAGATGAAAATAAGAGATGAGGCAGTATGGTGAAATCTTTAGGGCTTTTCTTATACCGCTTGAAAGAAAAACGAAAATAAGATCTACCATGAAATAATACAAAGAATTAAAGTTTTATACGAAATTTTCCCTATTGATTATTCATCGAGTTTTTGTTGCCTTAAAATATGATTTGTAATGGCAATGTTATAGCAAAATTGAAATTGATAAAAAGAAGAAAACTTCGGGCACGGCACCTAACATTCCTGAAAATTGGAGAACTAAAGAATTGAAGTGAAATAGTTGACCTGATATATATTGGATTAAGGATGATTTGATTTGTTTGTGCTTTTTAGAAATTTTTAATGACACAAATGAGGGAATATGTTTTGGATTATCAATTTCATGGTGTTTAAGTATAAAAAGTATTAGACCTTCTATTTTTGCTTTACAATGTTCAGGGCTTTTATCGATAAATTATTGCAATAACATGAAATTACAATGCTGGAATTAAGAGAACAAAAATAAATAGGGAGGAAAGAGAAAATCTTAGACCTTCAAAGGTACGACAAAAATCTTAGTGAGACTCAAAATTGGGAGCAGCTTCTCTTGCAAGAGGAGGAGTTTTAAGAAAATATAAATTTACTATACAAACTGCACTTTGGAAAAGTCCAGGAGGTGCTTATTCCTTGTAGCTAGTGAGATACAATTTTCTAATTACTTTTGACTCAATTTATCAAAATAGTATGCAGATGTAAAGATGAAAAGCATTAAACGGTAGCTTCGTTAAAAAAAAAAAAAAAAAAGGTGTGACAGGCATCAAACTATTCAATCATTCTTTGTCAGACCTTTGGAGGTCCAAACTGCAATATCAAAATCTATTCATATGAAAACAGGGCGTGCATCTTCCATATGCAACAGCGTGAGGTTTATGACCTGCAAGATTATTTCCATTGCCATGTTCCTCTAAGAATGCTTGTTTTGTCAATTTAATAAATGATTTCATATGAGAAACCAAATGGATTTTTTTAAAGGAAAAGTAAAACTTTAGTTGAAACTTATGAAATTTATTACAATGCACCCATTGACATACATGGCATATTTGTTCCAGGTAAATTCTACCTCGTAGATGGAGGCTTACCATCTTGAAGACGTATAGATTAAAAAATAATCGTGGGTTAGTTAACCAAGGCCTGATGCTTGTATAATATAATAAAGTGAACCAAGATTTAGACAATCTATTTTCTTTAAATATAATATAAATTGAATGTTTTAAAAATAAACATCTTAATTGGATGGACGTTGATATCTAATCATCTACACTGCAATTGAATGATTAAAAATAGGCATTAGTCGAGATTTTGGGGGATAATTTATCAATGGGAAACCAAATATAAGAAACGGGCTACACAGGAATCTCAGACGTGTGAACCAAACCTAAAAAAAACACGATTGGAAAACTCTTACACAAAGAATTGTTTTAAAAATTGTTATAAATATGCAAACTGTTACACATGAACCAAACGAGCCCCTAGTGTTAGGGTGGGATGGGTGGAGGGTTTTCCCGCATATAAGTTTTGATTTATAGGTGGGAAAACGTATTCCCAAAAAAATTTTGAGGGCGTTTGGTCGCTACATTAAATTACCCATTTTTTTGAAAAGCCTGGCAACTCTCGATGATGAGAAATGTGGACTTCCACCCTCAAATGGAAGAGTCTCAATCCCCCAAGAAAATGAGACACTGTGGATTTTCTCCTTTTCCAACTGTTGGATTTTGTGAATTTGACACAAAACATCAAATGATCTTTTTCCCAAAATTGAATGGTGATGATGAAATTTGGAGGATATGTCCCTCATTGATGTGCATATGTAAAAAATATGCAAAATCATTCATATAGAATAAATGACCAAAATAGCCCTCAGTTTTAGTGGTATCTTGGTCATTTGCTTTTTTACAAAATACTTTTTTTTTTACACAAAGTTCGAAGTTTTCTTTTTTGAGCTTTAAGGCTCATAAATGGCACATTCACATCCACCTTATTTGAAATATAACGAACAAAAGTGATTGTGATCTCCTTGTATTAAAAGTAAATAGTCTCTTTGTATACTTTTTGTTATCAAAATCAGGGATAAAACTTTTTATTTTTTCTCCAAGTGAAAGAGGATATCTTGCCGTTTTGTGGGGCATAATGACAAGCGAAAATGAGACACTTCCATATTAAATTGCTATATCCAGTACGAGCAATGTAAGAGCAAATTTAAGATACAATGTAGACAAATACATATTAAACCGTGTAATCTAACTGCAATGTATTTCCTATGTTACATCTAAATATTATCCAAACAGTAACAATTCATTTGCATGTAATGTATTACACAATAATGTATTACGCCAGTAATATATTTCACAGACAATATATTTCCAGTATCCAAACGACCTCTTAAATTATAAGGAAAACCGATAGGAGGAGAAGAGCTAGAAATAAATGGGCAGAAAGTAGGGCCGGTTGCATCTTGTGTAAATAGACAATTGAATGGCCCCTTCCTTAAAACAAGCCAGCCACTACGGGTGGCAACGGGCTGGGCCAAGTCTGGCTGTAGGCCGGCCTAGACCAGGGATGAAGAAGCCGGGCCTTGTCAAGATTGGGCTGGGCGTGATAGGGTAAGGCCAAATACAACAATAGCAAACAAAAAAAGAAAGAAAGAAGAGAAAAACAGTCTCGACCAGCCCAAGAGGCTGACCCTATCGCACCCCTGGCCCAAGCCTGGCCCAGCCCTCTCCTCAAACAATTGTACAACGTGGCCCAGGCCCTAGTTTTTAGTGCCAAGCGCCACACCAACCGGCCCACTGCCAGCCGTACTGAACTCCATGCCAAGAGTCCTCATAAGTTCAGTTTTTCTTCTTGATGTTGGTAAAGCTGCGGGGTCATTGCTTTCGCCTTGTCGACACCTGAGAGTCGTAATCCCAGGTAAAATGGCGCACTACTTCACCTCGGGCTTTGCTTTTGATAAAAACTTTAGAGCTCCTGTCTCTTTACTTCTTGTAAAGTACCCCTCAAATGAGGTTGAGGCGTCCTTATTATAGAGGAGATGGGAGAGGCTGCTGGTTCCAGTTGGCCTTATCAAATGAGAGTAAGGCCCATCAATTATAGAGAGAGACATGCAATGGGCTCTCATTATAAAGCCCACCTAACTTCTTTAGGTGGGAGACTCCCACTATGGCCTCTAGTATGTCAAGGGCTCCCATTGGTTGACCCACCCAACTTCTTTAGGTGAAGGGATCCTATTGGTTGAGTTTACATTGCCTTTGGAGATGTGGTCTCTTGTCGCTAGCCCTTACCACTTGTTGTTGGCATGTAATTACTTTTGAATTTATTGCTTGAGAATGTGTTATAATCGATGAAAATATCTTTTGATCATTTATTTATTCGTATATGGAAGTCACAATTATTCTATTCATTCGATATCAAATTGGATGAATTGGAGTGAGTCATGAAATTCAAAATTTGTTTTCTGAAATTTTGTGTTATTCAATGACACTCTTACATTTTCAAATTAAAAGGACAATTATGATCGTGACCATACGAAAGATAAACTATCTCTTGTGGATAATCATGAAGAGAATATGTTTTATTTGATTCTCTCTCCTCTTATTAGTGAGTAGGGTTAAGAAATATACTTCAGATTATGCTCTCCCATCGATATAGTCCTCTGAGGATCACAGCAGAGCACTCTATATTTATGTTAGGACTATGTAAGTAGACAATGATACCCCCTTGTAGAGTTATTTAAGGAGAGGGGAATGATCACTTCAAAAGGTTTTTGCCCTCCTATGAGAGTCGTGGGCCCCTCTAGGCATCGATAATGACTCGATAGAGTGAAGGGAGTCTTTCTCTCGCGTGTGGTGTGGCCCGGGAAAGAGAGTGGGCCGTAATCTAAAAAGAGTGAACTCCAAGTTAGAGAGAGTGGGTTGTGGCCTATGTTACATACAATCTGATATGCATATTTATTTAAGATACAGATGTGAGTGTCAAAAAATGTGAACTCAAATAAATGTGATCTAGATACGACACTTACACAAAATATATATATATATATATTGAAATTTATATCATTCACGTCTATGTTTACATATACGGCAATTCATATGTCTAACAATAATAAAGCCTCACAAATTAATAGACCAAAAATATTACTTTGTGGATCAAGACAAGGGCAATAATACATCTTTCAAAAGATTGTGTTAAAAATGTAGACAAGGACAACTTCTGCACTCTGTTGGGCAAAGTACTATGAACTTTAAAGACTATCAAGGCGGTTCATTTCACCGAACCCACTAATGCTGGGTCAAATCATTATGAAAGTACGTATCGTCTACATTAACAAATCACGATCAATCAGCATATAAATAATATTCAAAGTTCAACACCCATGGTCGTCATTCATTGAAAATTAAAAGAATTTCCAAACCACACCACAATAGATACCGAGGCATCCACAAGTAAATCCACAAGTAAACAATCTAAAACTTACAAGGGCAAGAAATAGAAATATTTATGTTCAAATCAAACCAACTACATGAATAATAGGTGGAACAAACATAAAACACAAGAGATGGGAGTGCCCAATTGGCTTTTCATAAGTAGGGGAATAGGGGAACATTGGAGATGAGGTGAGATGAAGATCTTTAGGTGCTTGGCTTGAAGACGGAGAAACCACAAGTTAGAGAGGAAGAAATCTAGAAAGTTCGTTGGTGCTTAAAATAAAATAATACTTTCATTTTATAGAAGTAGTAATTTATATAACTCAATGTAAAAAAATACAAAACAAATATTTTTATCTTTTATTTTAAACTAGTTTTTTATTTCTAAAATATTTTTTATTTTAAAAATAAAATTTACTCGTTCGCCATTGGTGTTTATAAACAAAGAAATATCATAAATGTGTGAAAAAAGAGACATACCCCTATGCACCATAGAACTGTGGTTGCATTCGGTCTAGGTAACCATAGGTTTATCTCTAGGGGAGAATATGTAATCCATACACTGTAATTATATCTCCTTGCCTACTAGCTGACTTGGTAGCCTAATCATGAACTTCTGCAGTGGTCAGTGGGTCATGCAAACTGTTGTGCCAGTTTGAGAAAGCAAGTGTTAGTTATAGTCCATAATAAAAGATGAAGTGCTTCAAGATTATTAATTCTTAAACGTAGAAGAATCATATTCCCATCAAATTTAGTCGTTTTTATTTATTTTCATATTAATTGATTTTTAGAATGATTATTTAAATTTTTGTAAGTCTCTGGATATTTTATTTTTACAAAAAAAATTTATAAAATAAGAAATATTCAATTTTTAGTATTTAAATAATAAAAAAATAAAGTTTATTTTCTAAATACTAAAAATCAAATTTTTATTTTAAAAATTAATGACATATGAACACTCATGAGGGCCCATCAGGACCCCATGGGATGTGAGTGGGGCAACCTATGGGAGCTCTAGTTGGCACGCCCCCACTTTAAGCAAGGAATTCTCTAGAATTTTGAATTCCACTTATTTAGGATTTATTGATTTAATAATATCTTATTGAGCAAGTCAATTAAAACATAATATATTATATGAGTCCTAAGAGTAAAGGATTAGAATTACACAAAATAGATATTTACCTAAACATATGCTTTTTGATATTTTACTTATTTTCTATTTGGTAGGATAAATAAGGTTATGAATCATCCTTTGAATTATGATGGTTCATCTAAAGAATGAATGACTCGGATCTTTCACCCAATAGGTCTCCTATGATCAATTGGTCATGATCAACGTACAAGAATGACTATCATCATAGAACCCTATCCTTTTGAAAAGTCTATAAATAGAGGCCTCCTCTCCTTCATTTTTCATACCAAAAATCTCTTTATCTCTAAACTCTTTAAGGTGGCACGCCACCTCTGAGAATTTCTTCTTTCTATCTCTCTTGAAGGTTACATCTCTCTAAAGAGAGATAGGGGACACGCCCCCATAAGAAACTATAGAGATGGGCACCCCCTTCCCCTAAAATTGCCCTAGGCATTGATGCCTTGGATAGATCAAATAGTTATAGTTATCATATTTTTGCGAAGGGGTTTAGTTAGGGCTTTCTCATATTTGGAAGCTCCGAGATTGACCAATGATTCCATGCACTATGGGAGGAGGAGACTCGATGTGGGGTATATTAAGTCTGGTTGAGGTAATTTTCGGGCATCTTGCTTTATGATTTGTAATATTTTATTTCTTATTCTTATAAACTATTATGTTAATTTTATTCATTGAATAAAGTAAGTTGTGATTAGTGATAACAAGTGAGACCCACTATTGGTTATTTACTTGTTTATTTTGAAATGAATTTATTGTAATTGGACTATTGTAAGTGTTCTAGTAGGTGTGAAAAGAAAAAAATAAAAACTATATACACCGTGCTAGATCACCTTATCTAATTTTCATTGATATCAGATATAGATTTACTTGCTGCCCTATTTTTTTTAATTCACTATTTTTGGTGAGTTGGGAATCATAGATAAGAAAGCTAATGACTTTGTAGTCAAGTGATATACTTCGAAAAAAATTATTGGCATGTTCAAACACTGAAAAAACACTCTGCAAAATGGGGTATTTTGTACTGTTTTGGAACATTGATATGAAAAAGATAATAAAGTGTTTATATAATGCATAATATTTTGTGTTTTTTGGAGGGATTTCTTACAAAATTTCAATGGGAAATCCTAGGGGAATTGAGATTTATGGACTCATCGTTGAAGGATATCAGTCTTGAACGTACAAAATCCAAGAACTGTCAATTGAGTTCCGTGAATTTTTCCACCAATCAAATGATTTTAGTTTTAATTAAAATTTGACGATAAGTCATCAAATTGAGTCTACTTTCAAATAAAAATAATTTCATAGAGAAAACCCTTGTGGCTTACAAGGTATAGTTATTTTATTGAAGGGTATACAAACACTAGTTTTTATAATGAAAAACTGTTTCAGTGACATAAAAATCATGATTTTATTTCCATTCTTAAAAGAATGTTTTGGGGAGCATAATAAGTTTTTAGACTGCCATTTTGAGTCTAGTTTTTATTAAAAATTATTTGAGAGAAATATCCATGAGAGATAAGGAATTAAAATTTTAGATTGGAGAGAAGTCATAATGAATTCTACAGTTTAGTGTGTTTCATTGAGATGTGAATATCTATAGTTTTCAAGCCTACCGAACATAGTCATATGAGGCCTGTAGACATATACATATTAACGTTTTGTGTCTACTTTCAAATAAAATAAGTTTGAAAGTGAAATTCTATGAGGATAGAGAGGAAAGGCAATTTTGCTAGATAGTGTTCATCTTTAAATTCTACAGTATGACCTATTTGTAATATAAATATAAACTATTTGTTTCTATAAAGAAAAAATTATTTAGGATTCACATTGTGATTTCAAGGTTTGATTTTGAACCTAGTTTTCAACAAAAAAGGTTTGAGGAAGAAATCCTTTGTGAATTGAGAGAAATAATTATTTTATTGAGAGATGTGCAACCCAATTTTTTGTTGACGTGAATGTTACTAAATTGTAGAATCACTAAATGGTATTATTTGGGGATGACATTGAGCACTACTCTGTATTTTTTAGTCTATTTCAATACTCGAAAAGTTTCAGATATAAACTCTTTGTGATTTGAGAGATATTGTATTTTATCATGAGATATTCATCTTTTGTTCTGCAGTAAATTAAAAGATATGGCAAGTTAAGGCACAGCTTTGTACTCCTCATAATGGCAGTCTTTTTATGGCCCATTTAAAAGTCGTACAGTTTGCCATGAGCATGATTTATAACAGTAAAACTTCAAAGAGAGGTGATACAAAGTTGGAGAGATATGACACGCTATGTGAAGAGTGCTCAATCTGAGAATTGTAGAAAGAAGAAAAACACAATACCTGTAAAAACATCTTGGTATCTATTCATTATGAAGCAATGTATAGAAGCCTTAGTAGCAGCATAGAAACCATGCAATCAGTAAAAAATAAAAAATCAAGATAGTGAATTTTGGTGTGACGAAATAGAGAAGGTATTCGTCATATATTGTAAGGGAGAATACAAAGGCCGAAGAGGTGGATGCTTCATCGACATGTAAAAGATGATGACCAAGTGCTTCTTCATCAGTTGTATGCTATTCCAAGATCACAAAAGTTCATCAACAAGGAAAAACAAAGAATAAAAAAAACTTATGTACCACACTATATATTTTTAAGGTATGAAATATATCTCATATTGCATAATGAAGTCATATAGGGAAAGATGATTCAATAAATTTTTATTTATGTTTTATATACTTCTTTGATTATATCCTGGTTGTTTGTTTATGAATGAATGGAGTGTATGGACATTTGTTGATAGGTGCTGGCAAGTTTGAAAGAGCACGATGTTTTTTTTTTTTAGTACCTCCTTGTGCTTGTATGAACTAGTTAAAGTAGTAATACACATGGAGATGTGGTTAACTACTTAAGATAGTAATACACATATATAGATGTGGTTTGATCAATGACTATGAACCTAAGTATCAAACATGAGAGATGGGTGTGGCTCATTCAAATATGTAAGCAAAAAGGGACTGTTCCGATGGAACATGGTTTTAGGGACCATCCTATGATTTATTGCATGTGATGATGATCTCATGATAAGGTCTCCATATTTGTCGAGAAGAAGTGTTTGTTAGGTTATCAATAGTAACTATTATTTAGTCATGTTTTATTTGGATAAAATCATAAGATGGACTTTATGATTTTTTTTTGTGGCTATAAACAAGACTTGGTAAGTAACTAAATGTGAATGTGGTAAAATGATTTATGAAGACTAAGCATGTATTTTAAAATTAAATTGGACCATTTGTGAAAAACGTAAGTTTATAGATATGGTTTTGAGAAAACCCCATCGTCTTGCAAGGTCCACGAAATCTTTGTGAAAAATCATTCTAAAACGCCATACAATTTTCTAATTATTACTTGTGAAAATATATACCAAGTCAAGAAATTTTTAATAAAAGGACCCATGTTTTTTAATTATTTAGAATCCTCAATTATCTAAGACCATGAACTATAAGGAATTTCAAAGGAATGCCATCTTAATAAGCCTCCTTGACACATGCTGTGTGGATTTGATAACTTGGATTGTATGAGTTTACTACTAAGAAGATTGATGTGAGTGAACCTTATGGTTCATGAAGGTTTTGCATATTGCGAAACCAATGGGCATTGAGTTACTTATTTTCACATTAGCCTTACCTCATGGCATATGCATGAAAATGCTGAGAAAGTATATGTTATCTGTGCTATAATATAATTGAGTGAGTGCTGCTACAGCCCTATGATTCTTTTTAGTTGCTTGGATATTCATATATATAGGTATTCTATTATGAAAGATCCAAATAAACTCAACAATCCAGCAGGAGCACCTGCTTATGTTTGTCGGGCTAGTTAGAACACATATTATAATGTTCGTTCATGAAATCCGGATGTGTGACGCTAGTTGTATGGCTACATAAGGGAGCAACTTGATTGAAGAACTCCTTTGAGCCCCTGAAGATGCGACTTCATGTGTTGAGGGTTACATGATGATCTTTTACGACAACTGGTCCATGATTCGCAATGCGACATGTAAGATGGACTACGACCACGTTCGGGATGAGATTCGAGCAACAAAGACAAATAGGCATTGCATCAATACATCCTTTGTGAAAGGATTGATGACGAAAGAGTTCGCCACAATTAATGTAATAAGAGATAATAAATGAAAAATGCTTGAGAAAGTGTATAATGGGGGGATGAAAATGTATGGAAGAGAGATTGTAAGGTCTTCCAAGGCCAAGTGAGAGATGTAGGGTTTTGTGGCAATTAAAGGCCTTATGAGAGCATGTAATCAACATCTAATAGTAGATCAAAGAACTTCAGTTGGAGTATAGTCATGAAGGGCTAAGAGATTATGACCCTGAGGGACCAAGAGATTGTGGTCTAAGGGACCAAGAGGTTATGATCTAAAGGGACTAAGATAAGAAAATGCTACTTTCCAATACTCAGACTTGGCTTGACGAGCTAGGTCAATCAAGTTGGAAAACCGCTAAATACCTAGGCATAAAGCACAACGGATGAGGCTTTATGGGTTATCCCTTGATGAGGTTGAAGTTGCCCAAAGGAGTGAGCCAATGGACTGTGTGACCCTTGTGTATGATGGTTGGCCTCTACAGACGAGAGCCAAAGCCTCATCAATGAACCATCGCACGGTATGTGCATATGATAGTTGTATCGAAAAAGCAAGATATCAAGAAGGATGCAGCATGCACGTGTGCGCGAGATTACCCCTATATATGATCTAGAGTTATGGTTGCAACCAGTCTAAGTGACCATGGATTCGTCTCTAAAGAGAACTTGTAATTCATAGATTGAGATTATATCTCCTTACCTATTGGCTGACTTTGGTTGCGCAAATCATGAATCATTGCAATGGTTTGTGGGCTATGAGAACAACTGAGTTAGTTTAAGAAAGTAAGTGTGGATTATAGTTCATAGTAGAAGACGAAGTGCTTCATAATTATTAATTCCTAAATCGAGAAGAATCATATTCCCATCAAATTTATTTGGTTTTATTTATTTTGATGATAATTGATTTTTAAAATGATTATTTAAAATTTTTTAGTCTCCGAATAATTTATTTTTGCAAATGAATTTATAAAATATAAAATATTGAATTTTTAGTATTCAAATAATCAAAGAAAATAAAGTTTATTTCTCAAATACTAAAAATCATTTTTCTTATTTTAAAAATAAATATGATAGATGAAGGCCCATGGGACCCATCATGACCCAATTGGGATGTGCATGGGGCCCACTATGCACATAATATAGATCATGTCTTGTTGAGAAAGTCAATTAAAACATAATATGCTCTATGAGTCTTAAGAGATTCGGATTTCTAAAACTCAAGGTCGTGTCTTTGCACGTAAAGAGGTGGAAGCTGAGGCCTCAACTTCGGTGATCAAGAGGAACGCTTTTGATCTGTGGTGTAGAAACTAGAATTTTCATTTATCCTAATTCTTCTCACTCTTTTATAGCACCAACTTTTAGATGTCACTCAAATATTGAGTCTGCACCTCTTCATCATGCTTTGGTAGTGAGCACATCCATTGGGGGACTCTCTAGTGACTGACATAGTGTTTATCTCTCTCTCTAAAGTCTCTAAGGTGGCATGCGACCTCTAGGAAATTCTTCTCTCTCTCTCTCTAAGGTCACATCTCTCTAAAGAGAGATAAGGGACATGCCCCCATAAGAGACAATAGGAGGGGGGGGCATGCCACATTCATAAAATTAGCAAAGGCATTGTGCCATGGGTGTGGTTTGCATAGAGCCGAGGCTCTAATCCATCAAATTCGAGCCCACCTTCAAATAGTATCGAAAAATATGGTTTTAATATTGGAAATCTTTGTGATAGCTTTAAAATATATTTTTATCTTTAATTATAAAATTAAAGCTTAAAAATAGTGTAGATCAAGCTGATCTATGAACACTTGAAAATGTTGAATATTGACGGTCCAAAAATATTTTACAAGATACATTATTTCCAAAACTCGAAATATATATTTTACTCATGTCCATACATCTTGATGTCGAGATGATCAATTTGATGATATTTAGGCATAAAAAAAACCTCTTTTAATAAAATATTTGAGGAGGGCACCAATTTGATGGTTTAGAGCCTCGGCTCTGTATAAACTTTTCCCTTGTGCCCTTGGCTGGATCAAATAATGTTTGCTATCATATTTTTGTGAAGGGGTTTAGCCAGGGCTTTTTCATATTTGGAAGCTCTGAGATTGACTAATGATCACGTGTGTCATTGGAGGAGGAGACCCAGTGTAGACTGTATTAAATCCGGTTAGGTAATCTTTCGGCATCATGCTTTATAATTTACAGTATTTTATTTTTTATTTCTACAAAGCATTGTATTAGTTTTATTCATTGAATAAAAGAAGTTGTGATTAGTCGCAGCAAATGAAAGAATTTTCTTTTGGTTATTTACTTGTTTATTTTAAGTTGAATTTATTGTAATTGGATATCGATGTGAAAAAAATAATAAATAATAAATAAATAAATAAAAAATAAAAACTATATATATTGTGCTAGATCACTTTGTCCAACTTTGAGTCGTTGTCCACCAACGTTTCAGACGCTCAGCCATACATATTCATATTTCGTTGGTCGTGGCCTCGTTCCACTCTCATTAGAGAGAAAAAATCTCGGGTCCGGTCTTGTCAATGGAAGTTAGAAAATTAAGGTGTGAGCTTGTCTTTTAGATAAAAATCAAGCGTATGGCTCTATCTTCCCTAGAGAGAGAGTAGGGCTCTGTCTTCTAGATAGAATGGGGCGTGGGCCCTGTCCTCTAGAGAGAAACGGAGTTGTGGGCCTCATTTCTATAAAGAGACGTGGGGCATCAGCCACATATCCTAGTGTGGGTGATGCAAGTGGAATTCACGCAACAAAATTCAAGAGCCTCGTTTAGGGCTTTAGAGGCCCTTTCAGCCCCTTTTGATGGCAAAAACTGACAAAATGAGTTGAATGTTTCTGGTTCTTACTTGTTTCAAGCGCCATCTTAGAGCAATTCCCAGATGGATGGTTTGAAATATCGTGTTGTGTAATTTCAAAACGGAAAGGTTTCTATATTTTTCCTACAGCATAGAAGATCTATGTTTTTCTTACTATTCAGCCGTTCAAGTTTGAACAAGAGAGTCACTCACCGTTTGATCTTAGAGCCGATATCTCAAAGTATTTTATTTTTAGTTTTTTTTTATACAAATTGTATGAATATGAAATTTGGTACATAGCATCTTTTCATTGGGGCGCACCAATAAAAAATATTAAAAATAAATTTTTGCTAGTGCGAGTTTAATATAGGATTGGATATCTAAAATTTGGTGTAAAAAAAATTTCTAGAAAAAAAATTAAAAATAAAATAGTGTAGAGATGTGATAATGTGATTGGGGCAATCTTAGCCCTCCATTCAAAATAAGGGAAGTATATAAGTTTTATGCAGTAGAAGAAGCATATAAAGCTTGCCATTTAATTTTAATTTTTTTTTTGTTAAAATCAATATGAGGTACTATGTCAAACGTTTCTGCCTGTTTTTAAATAATCTCTAAAAATGTTCTCCAAAACAAAGAAGTTGGAGGGTTCGCCTGTGACTGTTTAACCGAGAAGTAGCCTAGCACAAGGAGATGAGGATATACTAATGTTAATGAAAGTTCGAATCAAAGTTCCTACATTAAACTCGCACTAACGAAAAATATAAAAAATATATATTTTCAATAAAATAAATTGACCAAAATACTTCTGAAAGTATCAATGAGTATTTTGGTCATTATTTTTTATCGAAAAATTATTGTTATTATTTTTTATAGGTGTGCCCCAATGGGAAGATGGCACGTACCATATTTCATATTAAAAAAAAAATTGTATTAAAAAAATTAAAAATAAAATACTTGAAGACGTCGGATCTAAGATCAAACGGTGAATGACTTTCTTAATAAAAAATGGTCGGCTGGATAGTAGAAAGAACATAGAACTTCTATGTTGTAGGGGTAACATAGAGAGCTTTCCCTAATGAAAATTAAATTGGGCAAAATTTGTTGCCATAAATCGTTCTATTCAAATTCATATATTCGATTGGAAAGTAATACCCAGGCTAATGAAAAGTAGGCAACAGCTTATTATTGCCCTCCAGCATTAGTGGTTAAGGGCCGCGAAAGCTGAGGAAATTGATAACGGCTAACCATCATTTCAAAGTGTTGGCCGTTAAGGGTCGAAACCCTACAATTGTTGACCATCGCCTCGAAGCAGTGGCAGTGAAGGTGAAGGGTTAGAAACCAACAATGGCTGACCATCGCTTTGAAGGGTTGGTAGTTAAAGCTCAGAAGATCAAAGGTGAACAAGTAATGATTGATCATCGCCACAAAGTGTTGGGGATTAAAGGCTAGGATAGATAACCTGGGTATTCGAATGAATGACCTTTCACTCTTTTAATTCTGGTAACTTTGGTGTTTTAACTTTTTAATGCCCACCTGTTCCTCAAATAAAATAGTAAGATGAGCAACTGTTGATACCCATCTGAATTTTAGGCTCAAGGAATTGCCAGAAACTTGTAACCCTGCTCTATAAGGACCATACTAGCTTAGTACACCAAACCCCGTAGTCTACTATCCTTAGGAAAACTATCAAATCCACCCAAATCCATTTAAACCACTCAATCTTATTAGAATTTGTCTAGATCAGTCTAAGTTGATCGAGAACAACTTAGAAATCTCATAGAATGATCAATCAAGAATGCCAACATGTGTTGTAATTGGTTAGACCACCACTACTGGATTCAATAGGATTTCGTGCACCAGGTAGGGGCTGATCTAATCTAGTGACGCGAAGCATGTCACTGACCTCAATTGGGCCTAGCAAAGCAGTGCATGTTGATGCCCTCTTTGGCCTCCAAAATCTTCTAAATTTTTTTTAAAGGCCCCCAGATGTTTTAGGGGTCAGATGGGTCGGTTTTGACTGATTCTTGGGGGGATTTTGATTGGATTTAGACCAATTATCCATAGGAATCCTATTCTTAAGCTAATTAAAAGACCTAATACCAATTGGGTTAGTGCCTAAATTAAAGCCTATGCAAACTCCCCCTTTTAGCCTCTCATAATTCGCAACAAAAAATCCTTACAATTTAGAGACCTTCAAATCCTAGAAAACTAACAAAAAATCTATTGGAAAATATTAACCAAAAATCGAATAGAAATTAAAAAGAAAAAATCCTTCAAAATTAGACAAAAAAATCCATTTAGTTAGAAACCCTAGGGGCCCTAGAAATCATAGAGCTAGGGAACCCTGGGTGATCCAACTATAAGCTAATTCTAGGTGATCTAACCCTAAGCCAATTATCTACACCCGATTCCCTATAATCTTCAAAACCCTAAATCAAAACTCTCGGATGACCATGCCCTAAATATTTTTCATTCAAACAAAGCTTTAAGATTGGGGATAAAAACACTTTTAAGTGTTAGTCTAATTCGGGCCACCAACTCCGGGTTCCAGCCAAAGGGTGTTGGATCCCAAGTAAGTTATTTTTTTAATTAATTTCCAGTTTATTTCCCTTTTTTACTTTCCTGTTTTTTTTCTTTTTATGGATTTTGCATGATTTGAAGCAGGTTCTACCGATGGTTCTCAAAGAGGGTTGATCTTTCGAATTCAAAATCTATCTTTGAACCATAATTTGCTGGCTATAAATTTTAACCATTTGAAATATAAACTCAACGAGGTTTTCAGATTTGGTTGTAAACGAGGGGCCAAAATCAGCGGTTAATTTACTGGGTGAGGCAGGCCATTTGAAGGAATTGGGCTCCATGAGCCACTTCAGGGGAAGCGTGATCCCATAAGGGATTGGAGCTCTCCATGTGGTCTAGAACACCAACTCCTATTAGGCTACCGAGCTTCTAAGTTGAATTGAAACTATGTAGATATCAACTCAAGAAAAGCACATATGGCACCTGAGAGGAAAATGGTCCTTTCATAAAGCTCTTTATTTATTTCTGGGTAGATTGATCTGACGGCACCTGTAGAAACCTTGTTACTCGCGTTCACTTCCTCTAACATTGGATGGGTCAAAATACCTCTATTTAATTAGTTACAAATGGCTCAACAAGGGGGAAGGAAATAGAGAAAAGTACTATATGTCATTTGCATACAAGGAGCTTCTTCTGTTTTCTTTCTTTTGTGTTACACCAGTTGCCTCTCACATTGCTTTTATAGATAATTTGTGAGCTCCTCCTGTTGTAATTACTAATGTGCCTAGCAATTACAACACTTGTGGAGCAGTGGAATAACATAGTGGTCTTCGGTATAACATAGTGGTTTGGTCTTCGGTAATCACTTGTATACTTATCGTACCCCTTTCACGTTATGTTAAAGTGATTAGTGACCTTAGAGGATTATAGTTATTCATTGAGAATATGCAAGGCCACTCTGGTCCTCATGATACCTATTTTGATTAATTGTGAGTTTAAATAATTTAATGGGGGTATTTGACAAGGTGTACCAATGAAAAATATGGGTTATTCTGAAAAAGTATTTCTTGCACCGGAGAGCACTAAGCATTTGTTAAGATGGACACTCCAGAGCATGTCCACATAGCAAAGGGTTTATGTCAAGGTAGGTTAACTGTGTGCAAATGAAATCTGGGTTGTACAAGTGCCCTAGCATCGAACTAAGTTATAATTTTGATACTTTGTCTAGATCTTGCACTAGGGTGCCTGGTTTATCCTAAGGAGTATATTTAAGGAAAGGTTTAATCTTTTTTAGAAGTGGACTAAGGCAGAGTCTAGGAGGTGTCAAAACTTCCACCTAAACATGCATGCATTGCTTTCGAAATTTGAAGCCAGGGTTTTGGGCTATCATGGAGACTCTGAGGCTCTTATAAGGGCCGGTCTCCTTGAGTTTAGGTGAAGTCATGGCCCTTGGAACCATACTAATAAGGGCTGGTCTCCTTGACTTGGGTGAAGTCAAGGCCCTTTGAACCATACTAATAAAGGCATGGGCTACCTCCTGAGTGCTTCTAATGGCTGAGCTGGGGAAGGTGACATTCACCTTGTTATGCTTACCCCATTGATCAAGGGCAAGCTCAACATCTTGCTTTAAGAGGTGGCCCTTTCTAACACAGTACCCCCTCTTGGTTATAGTTGGGTCTTGCTCTTGGTGATTCCTTAAGTGGGCTGAATCCAGGGGTGAGCTCCATAGTGGTGGCAGGCCCTTGTTTAGAGATCTATAGCTTATTATTGGTTGACGAGTATGGCACAAGGGTCTCCAACAGGAAAATCTAAATGCAAACATGAGTATTGTTTTTTGTAAATTGTAACTAAAGTTTGATTAAGTGGTTAAAGAGTTACAAGAGGAGGCCTCCAGGAAAAGGAAAACATAAAGAAAGTAAGAAGGAAAAGAAAAGTACAACTAGGTTATGAGCTTGAAGCAACTTTTGCTAAAGCATCTGCAAATAAATTCCTGTGTGTGTTCATATGTGAAAATATGACCTGTCTCCCCCTTAATTTCGTTTGAATTTCAGACATTGCATTTGTCCATTTCTAAAGGTTAGAAGTGGGAATGGTGCACTATTTCATGACATTGGAGGAATCTCCTCCAATGATGACCTGGTTGAAAATATCATAGAGGTTTAAAATTGCGTATTTGAGACTTAAGAGCTTTGCCTCTATCACCTGACAAGGTGGTAGCTGACCTTTTATTGTCCAAATAATTAGGCATTTTTCATCCCTTAGTACCTCTCCATATCTTTCCTACATTTCGTTATTTTTGACACTACCATCAAAATTCAATTTCACCCACTATAAAGGAGGGGGATCCAGGTTTCTACCTCTCTGACCTTCTGTCTCCTGAGGAACAAAAGTGATTGAAGGTCATCTCAAAATCTTCCTTGGGGACATTTTTTAATCCCTCTTGTGCTAGCACCCATGTCATTATAGCTCACGTAATGGTTTTCTTTAATGTTTCAAGAGACCTACACCTCTGTTTAATCATTCTAAAATTTCTCTTTTTTCTCAAATGTTCCATAAAACTGCTCCCACTATCATTTTCCTTCGTGACATAGCTAACTTGGAGAAAGGCATTGAAGATATGGGCACCATCAGCTGATTTATGGATCTGGCATAATCCATGCACACTGAATTTTTCGTGACCACAGTTTGTTGCAAAATCACAATGCATGAGAAGGTGATCATTGGAATCAGAAGCCTTCCTATACAAGATGCACGCATTGGCTAAAATCATTCATCTTTTTTGTAGTGCTCAATGGAAAATGCTTTTCTTGCCAGCCATAGGAATGCCTTAACTCGAAGTGGTACCTTCAAAGCCCACACTTTGGAGGGTCCGACTTTCTACACAAACTACCTATTATGGCTAAGTAAAACATATAAGGATTTGACCATGAATATTCCTTCTGGCTCCAATTCCCAAATATAATTGTCTTCTCTTTCTGGGAAGTAGTAATGTCTACGCATAGTCACAACATCTCTATATATTGCAACACCACATAAGCAGTATTTGTCGGTATATAAGAAATACCTCCCACACGGCTTGTGCCCCTCACCAGATGGTACTTCTCTTACTAGGAATGCATTATTGGAAGCAATCCTATAGATTTACAGGAACAAGAGTTTTAGTGTGGTTGCCGATCCATTTTGTAGTCCAGAATTTTATTTTTCTCCCATCCCCAACTAACATCCCGGTATGCATTAAAAACACAGATCTCACTTTTTGAATGTCCCTCCAAACTACTGAAGTTCCTCCTTTCTTCACCTTAGTCAGGAATCTTGTTTGATCAGTTCCATACTTATTCTAAAGCACCTGTTTCCATAAGTGTAGTTTCATTGAACTTAGTCTTCACCACCACTTAGTCATAAGGGCTTCATTGAAGGCCTTAATATTCTGATGCCTAAACCCCTCTTCCTTCTTATACAAACATACCTTGGTCCATTTTACAAGGTTATATTTCTTCTTGTCTGGTCCCCAACTCCAAGTCTTCCAAAGATTGCTATAGAGTTTTAAAAAGAGAAAAATAATAAACTGGAAGATTGGACATTGTTGCCTTAATCTAAGTAGTCCGATCTCCAAATGATAACCTGCTATCCACTAGAGGCAGGCCTAAATATTTAACTAGCAAATTATCGAAACCGCATCCCATCCAAGATGCCCAATCCCTTATCACTACTTCATCACAATTAATGCTTTATTTTAGGAAAATTAATCTTATCTCTCAAAATAAGATCGTAATATTTGAAGAACAACCATAAGTGCTTTACCTGGTCCAGAGAAGCCTTTAGAGAATCAAAGTAAATAATTAGTCCCAAGTTAGAAGCTGGGAGCCCCTACAAAAGGCCCACTACTTACCACTCCATTCAACATCAAACTAAAGGATTCCCCCACTGAAGTATATAGAAAGGGGAGAGGGGGCCCCCTTGCTTCAATCCTCGAGGCCTTAAAATAATTAATCACCTTACCATTAATAAGGACTGAGAAATGGGTTGAAGAAAGAGAGCCTTGAATTCATTTGCACCATCTATCACCCATAAGCTGAAGAATTCAAACAAGGTAATCCAATTCCACTATGTCATAATCCTTCTCAAAATCTATCGTGAACATCAACCCCCTAAGTCCTTGGCCTTTAACCAAGCGATTCATTTCTTTGGCTAAAAGTATGTTGTCCATAATTTGACGATCTTTTTATAAATGCTAACTGCGAACCAGTGGCCACCTCATTAATACCTTTCTTTAATCTGTTAGCAAGCACCTTAGCTAAGATCTTGTAAACTAAAGAGAGTAGGCTAATTGGTCTGACGCCTTATAATGACATGACACTATTTTTTGAGGGACTAAGGCTACGAAAGCTGAATTAATGGCCTTCTTAACAATCCCCCTTTGATGAAATTCCGTAATAAAGGCCTCCAAATCATTCTTGATAACATCCCAGAATTCCTAGAAAAAGGCAACAGGATAGCCATCAGGTCCCAATGCTTAGTCTCTAGGAAGCTGAAAGATTGATTCTCTGATTTCCTCAATTGCGAACTCCCTTTCCTATTCATATGAACTGTATGTAGAAATCATTTGAAAGGAATAATATTAAGGGTGAAGCTTAATCTAGGCTCCTACTGACCAGTGTTTGAAAAAATCCATAATGGCTCTCTCTTTGACTGGCAAGTCATTGTCTCCAATCCCTGGTAAAGAAAACCTTTTCATGCTATTAGTTCTTGTTCTCAAAGTGGTAATTGCATGCAAATATTTGGTATTATTGTCACCTTTCTGAATCCACTTAGGCGTCGATCTTTAGAACAATACGTTTTTTTTCATACTAAGGAGATATCCCAATATTTTCTTCATGTTATCCCTGTCACTTGTTTGTTCTTTGTTTAGATCTCCATTCACCTATTCAAGGATGTTTAGATCTTGTATGTCATTTGTGACTTGACTAATTTTATGAGAGAATGGATCAAACCTCTCCTTACTCCATGTTTTGAGTATATATTTCAAACCCTTGAGTTTTTGTGTTATGATATTATCCCTCCATCCTGTAACTCGAATGTTTTCCCATTCCATTGATCAATACTCTTATAAGTGCACTATCTTGCAACCACATTAGTTCACATCTAAAAAAGGCGGGCCCAAATTCATCTCCTTATGTGTACAACATTATAGGCATGTGATCAAAGGTCCATTGCAAGAGTGCTTTCAAGATTGTTTTAGGAAGACCTTTTTGTCCAGCTTAATGTTGCTAGACCTCGATTGATTCTGGACATTTAAAGCATAATAGCCGAGTTATTGGACCATTTGTACGATGCTCCCAACAAATTGAAATCCAATAAATCATTTGCTTGGATAAATTTTTCAAGTTTTGTAATGGCTGGACTAATTCGATTAAGGTTATCTTTTTCATGAGGCGATCTGACATGGTTATAATCACCCAAACCACACGAAGGCAAATTTATATTTTGGATTAAACTTAATAAAGCAGAAAAAAAGCCTTCTTTAGTAGCATTATCATTAGGTCCATATGAAACAGAAAGCACTTATTTAAATGAGGGTTCCAGCTCAAAACACATAGACAAAATTATATCAGAAACATTCAAAATGGATCCTGAAAGGACAAGAGGATCTTAGACCGTCCCCAATCTACTACTAGAACCTAAAAAATGCAAAATCTAATGGACCTAGTCTCCAAAAAATTTTTAGAAAAGATACATCAGGGGGGGGGGAATCTTCATTTCTTGCAAAAGGAGGATATGTGACTTAAACTTGTAGACAACCAAATGCAGAGCCGTCCTATTTCTTCTTCCCCCCAATCTCCTAATATGCCATGAGGCAATCTTTATTTTGAGTAGTAGTGACCCCTGAGGGGCCTGCATACATGGGATCAAATGGAAGGCCTTCCATCAGCATTTCCCTTTCTTGAATAAAAAATTATTTGTGCCTCCTTCTGGTTTCTCCCTTCTTGGCATCTCGTCCTACTCCACAGCTTCCTCCACCACTCTGATAACACCCTTAAACTGAAGTTGCATTGCTTAAATCACGTTACGATCTTTTGATCATACCTCCACTCGTTAGATTGACTTACTCAGCACTAGTTTTTTAATCTTGGAGAATATCATTAGCAAAAGAGTCCGAAGTTTATGTAAACATGACAGGAGCTACGCATGGTGCACTTGCAACAAAAAGGACCTTTTCAATTTTCCATTTAGTGAATGGAATTTTTGAAACACCATCAAGGGAATCCAGGTCAACAGGGTTAGAGACCGCCATCCTCTTACCTACCGGTTCAATGATGTGATGCGAGTAGGGCTCATGGCTAAAGACTGCCATCCTCTTTCTTATATCTAGAGCTGCATGTCTCGTATCTTTAATGTGCATATGTTGAAAGCCATTCATCAAACTTTCTCTCCAGGAAAGTTATATTGGATTGAGATTGATATCGATAAGTTTCCTAAAGGAGATAGAAATATATCTCTTGGTTTTTTAGATATATATAACATCTATATATAGATATAAGATGAAAGAGAAATAATACGTGTGCCCTATTTGGGTCACCATATAGGAAATGTGGTTTCCTTTAGAGAGAGGGGGCCAGGAGCTCCTGTGCATAAGATGCAATGTTTCTTATTAAAGAAAAGAGAGCTTCCTATGGAGATCTATTCTTAGCAAGAAGAGAGTTTCCTATGGAGAGAAACTTTTAGATGATGCCTCCTGTAAACTCCTGAAGATTGAGAGGTTGGTTTCTTGTACAAAAGTGGTTCTCATGGAGATTTTGGTGCTTTCCCCTTTAAGTGAGAGAAAGTCTCGGTTACTCTCAAAGTTCTCTTCCTAGACAGTGGTCTAGTTATGATCTATTCCTAGATAGTGGTCTATATGGAATAGAGATGAGAGATCGACAGTGGTGCCATTAGAGAGAGTAAGTCTAAAAGGTTTTTGCTCGATTTGGTTTTGTCGATGGTAGAGAGGTAACTCTATATCTCAAAATCTTTGATGTAATTTTCATTGGTGTAATGGATTTAGTTTGTAGTGCCTGTGGATGTAGCATTTCTTAGGTGAACCACATAAATCACTATGTTCTTGTGGTATATGTTTCATGTTTTATTTCTCGTACTTTATTTGTCAAAAATCAACCTATTGAATTTAGAACTTCCGCGCACAACAAGTGGTATCAGAACCCGGTTTGGGGCTATTAATATGGCAGTAAAGGTTTCCAATGCAAGGTTCAAGGTGTAGAAATATAATGGCAAACACCGTTATTAAGCAATAATGGTGAAGAAATTTACTTGGCAAAAGATGAAGAGTTTATGAAGCTATGCAATGGATGTTAGCATGATGAGTAGGTGATTTTTATATCAAGATGGAAATTGTTAGATTTGGTGTTATCTAAAATCACACATATAATAAAATCCCATATTATGTGGGATTGAGATTGATATTGATAAGTTTCCTAAAGGAAATAGAAATCCGAAAATATTAGGACTTTTGGATATATCCCTTGTTTTTTTAGATATATGTAAGACCTATAGGAAGTTCCCTATTTAGTGTGGATTCCCAACTTTATATATATAGATGAAAGAGGAATGATATGTGTGCCCAATTTGGGTTACCATATGGGAAAGGTGGTTTCCTCTAGAGAGAGGGGGTTAGGACCCGCCTGTGCATAAGATGCAAGGTCTCCTTAAAGAAGTAAGAATGCTTCCAATGGAGAGAAGCTTTGCAATGGTGCCTCTTGTAGACTCCTGAAGATTGAGATGCTAGTTTCTTGTAGAGAAGTAGCCCCCATTGAGATTTTGTGTTGTTTTCTCATTTAGTGAGAGAAAGTTTCAATTGCTCTCAAAGTTCTCTTCCTGGACAGTGGTCTAGTTATGGTCTCTTCCTAGACAGTGGTCTAGTTATGGAATAGAGATGAGAGGTCGACAGCGGTGTCATTTGGGAGAGGAGGTTTAAAAGGGATTTACTCGATTGGATTTTGTCGAGGTTAGAGAGGTAACTCTATGTCCCAAAATCTTTAATGAAAATTTCATTGGTATAGTGGATTTCAGTTTATCATTCGCGTGGATGTAACCCTTTTAATGTAAACCACGTAGATCTTTGTGTTCTTGTGGTTTGTATTTCATGTTTTATTTCTTGTACTTTATTTGCCATAAATTAATCCATCAGATTTAGAGCTTTCGCGCACAACAGGTTGCACCTTCGCTGTAGAAGTAAGTAAGGCGCCACCTGAGTTGTACCTCTGTCCCTCCGTGTTATGTTGGGAAGCACCATTAATGCATATGGGTCCCAAATGCTAATATCCATTGGGTTACCCTTTGAATGTGTTGGGATTCTTTGATTCAAATTTGAATTTGAGCTCGAACTAAAGGCTACAAATTGATTGGTTGGTTTCGAGCTGGAAGTTATTTTGTGATTGGTTGGGGGATGTCCATTTTTATTCCTCCAAACCATCTTCTTAGGCTGGAAATTACCTTTCCTAGGAAGAAACCAGTTCGAGTAGTGCAATCCAAACCTCTTTCTTTTTCTAGAAACCACCATCCAGCCATGGTTGTTGGGAGGGGCTAGCTTAGTCTTTTCCTTCTACAATCTGGTGGTATCTCTATTGACAAAGGAGCATACCATGGGAGCTGC
The DNA here is from genome assembly GCF_000471905.2 of Amborella trichopoda. Next base: position 3,475,082 of record NW_006498233.1, read on the forward strand.
TTCTTCCCGATCATCATTCAAATGTTTCTTAGTAATTAAAACCTTGAATAAATCATCATCTATTTTAAGGATCAAGGATTCATGAATAGTCTTTCCTAGCATTTTCTTTACCTTAATACGTAAGACTCCCAAATAGTAGCTAGTTGAAAACTGCAAATCAACCTCCACCATTCATCATCCAATATCGAAATATACTTCCTTGGTCCAAGCATGAATAGGTTTGCCCTCCATCTTAAGCCAGAAACTTAGGAGTTGCAAGAAAGATTGTTCAGCTCCAAGGGTCCACCATTCCAAAGTCATTAAGCAGCCATTCACTTTTCAAAATATCTGCTTAAAGATGCATTTGGCATCTTCCATCTCATTAAATATGACCAAGCCCTGTTATTTGGAATAATCCTACATGTGGTAGCGGAACCCCACATTCTCTTGCACCAATCTGGTAGCACGCTCAAATCCTTCAATGGGAGGACTGAAATAGCAGATAAAAGCCTTTTGAAGCAACTCTCTCCAAGCTAATGATGCTTCACCTCCTAACACCATTACCTTTCCATTGTAAACTTTGTGTAATGAGCTCCCCTGCTTTCCTACATGTCCTTTAAAACCTCTTGTCCCATGCCATTCCTTTTTTGTTACTGCGGTGAAGGAGGATCCATGACCTCCTACCACCTCTTTAAAGGTTTTCTTTCCATGTCATCCTTAACCTATAGGATCTTGAACATAGTGCTCCCATCTTGTCTTCATACCTGCTTGCCATGTCCCTTGAGAGGTACATATGAGCTCGTAGCACTCATCCAAACCTCACCATCTCTCTACTATCAATGAGTCTCTCTCCCTCTAAAAACAGCTCCATTTCTCCTAAATAGTTATAATGGCCTCCACATTTCCTTCTTTCTAAAAAAGATAATCCAAGAAGGATGCAACCATGAGTTTCTTTTGACTTAAAGGAGAGCATTTATTTTTAGGTCTCTAAGAGATTTCAGCTAAAAGTAGGTAAGAAAGGCAAACTCCTTTGGGGTTACTAGAAATTGATATATCCGAAATGTTTTTCTTGATAAGGAAATGAGAAATAGACTCTTAATGAACATGAACTAGAGAATTCACACTCTGGGGAAACAAAATTCACTTCTGATGGTGTCAAGATTACAAGGTTTTTTTATTAAAATTAGACTCAGGGGAGTTCCAAAGGTCAAATGTTCCCTTATTTCATTTACATCCATGCTCCTTAAATCAAGGTAGAATACTTTTATTCAAATATTCGATTATGTACATCCAAAATACTGAATCCAAACTTCGGATGAAGTATTTGTTAAAGCGAAATTTCTTTATCCTAACTAGACTTCTGTGTATTTCTAACTAAATTCAAAGTAAAGAACTATAGGAAGACATGGAGTTCAAATCGATTAAGTAGTTTGCCCCCATATCCCCCTTCAATAGGTGTTCTATCCTAAAATCTCTCTCTCCATAGGGTCATCTAATCATATTGAGTGCCACATCCCTGTTAAGAGCCCCATCCCATGAGGGAGGGGCACCAATGTGCCTAATTGGAAAAGGGCAATTTCAAAAAGTCAAAAGGGGATTACTTGTTGACCAAATCATTATCCCATGAAAATGGGAAGTCTCACATGATTGATACTGGTAGAGATATCATCTTATCTCTTAGTTGAAAAGAGATAGAGAAAAGTCATCTTTTAGGAGGTTATAGAATATTCTTTTCATAATTATCATATACCATTGACCTATACAAAGGCAAAATCTTGAGAGGTTGTTGACTATTCTAAAGTGATATCCTCATGTGGTCTCCACATGAAATGAGATAAGGCTAAATAGAGTGACAAAAGATTCCACCATATCTATTCTAGAGAGAGAACACATCGTAAAAGGCCCTCACATGGGTGGGTTGTGTTTGCTCATGGGTTTTAACCAAAGCCACCTTTCTTCGGTCATTTTTTGGCATGCACATTTCTTGGGCCATTTCTTTGGGTGGACTTTTCCTGATGTATTGAAAAATATAGGAAGCCTTATTTTGTAGAGAAGAAGAAAAAAAAGATATGAAGTTATCATTCTCTTAAAGAGAAGAAGAAGATAGAGAATTATCTTTTTCAGAGAGAGAAAAAGAAGAGAGAGCAAGTTATCTTTTTTCTTAAAGAGAAGAAGAAGATGAAAGAGAGCCAGTGATAATCTTCTTAAGCATTTTCTTTCATAGAGAGAGAAGAAAAGTAAACAGAGAGAAAGAGATAACATTTCTTTTATAAGGACAAAGCCTCTAGAAAGAAAAGAAGTTTCCGAGAGAGAGAAGAGCCTTAGAGAGGGAAAACCTAGAGATAGAAAGTCTCTAGAAGAAATCAGTGAGCTTAAGAAAGTATGTTTCTTGGAAGACTATTGTAACCGTTGAGCTATTAAATGATTTACCTCTTTCTCCTGTGGATGTAACTTGAAAAGGTGAACCACGTAAAATCTTGGTGTCAGTAAGTTTTATTTCTTATTTGCTTTATTTGCATGTTTTGCCACTCATACACGCACATCAACTTTGCCAAATTTTATATTCCATATATCCATGTTCCGTTGTGCATCTGCATTTATGCGAAAAGGCTCTAATTCCCAACAAGTGGTATTAGAACAAGTTTCCCTGACCATAACCTGACTTTTGAACATATGCTCACGACAAGACAAGGTTTAGTTGCTCGTTGTTAATCCCACTCTTTGATCATAGTTATTGCTCCTAGGCTCGCCCCCGACTTTGACTTTTGATTAATTGAGCTCTTTGGGGATTTGAGACACATGGTATAACTAACTTACAAGTGATAGCTAACTTACGGGGGATGGCTAACCTATGGGTGATTTGTTGGGCCTGATTTCTCGTCGTCTCTGGTCGGTCCGGTTATAAGTGTGACCCTGTTGGAGGAATCATCTCTCAAAAAATCGTAGGGCCCACGCGTGTGTGCGTGCGTGTGCTTGTAGTGCAGATAGGAACCAACAAAGAGAGAGTTTAATCGGAAAAGAAGAGGTCGAGCACCTACCTTGCCGTGTTGGGTTCGTGGGACGCATCCGGGAAATTCGCCCTCTTAGATCATCTCGAAAGCCCTCTGATTGTCCTTGTAGCGCAGTTTGAATTCAGCTCTCTCGCTTTCCCACAGAGCACTTGGATCCACACACAAAAAACGATCTTTGGGGTATACTTTTTAGGGTGTCCTCCAATTGATAATTATATGGTGGCTTTGGGGGTCTAGTCCAAGGGTTAGAGCGATTGAGAGTGAATAGAGAAGAAGAAGTAGAGAAGAGAAAGGAGAAGATGATAGGGCGACATGTTTAATGTGGTTCTGGGTTTCTATGGGGAAGAGAGGAGAGTAGAGAGAGTCGGGACCACAGGCACTGCGGCGCTGAAACTTTAACGCACGAAAACAGAGAGAAGGGCTGCAAAGAGAGACGTGACCACAGGTGTTGCGGCTCCGAGACTTTAACGTACGGAAAAGAGAGAAGGTGTCATAGAGAGAGAACAAAGACTATAGGTGCTACGACTCTGAGTTACTGCATGAGAAAGATGATGCAAAGAAATAAAGAGAGAAAAGAAAAGAAAAGAAAGAAGAGAGACATTAAGGCCCGAGAGGTATGACCGAAGACAAGAAAGATACCAAGCTTGGGGACCAATGGTTAGGTGTCTCGATCTCGCCCTCTGGATCTGAATGATCTGGCTGCACGTGTCTTGGGTTTTGAAGGAAATTCGGGACTTGATATTGCTCTTTTAGGAACCTTGCTCAAGAGCAAGAGCAGGTATACCAACCAATCAGAGAGGAATTTAACGTGAGTTTGGGACTTACTCGGGCTGGCTGGCGTGGGCGCCCTCTTAGATCACAAAGAAAGCCCCCCAGTCATACAACTGGTTAAGAATCGCCTCTCTTGGCATGTATTCTCATGTTTCTACGATCACACTTGCATGGTTAATTTTACAAGACAAGTAGGTCAAGAGACACCCCCATGTCTTTGAGTAAATGCACACAAGCGTGCACATTCAAAGTAGACAAGAAAAAAAATGATGAGATGAGGGTTGGGAGAATGAAGACGAGAGAAGAGAAGAAAGAAAAGAGACATTTGACCGGGTGACTAACCTAGTACAGTGGCTAGATTGGCATGATGATTGACCTGACGTGGTGGTAAGATGGGCACAGTAACTTAGACCGGCACAGCGGCAATGCTACTCGACGACAGAACAACAACAAAAATCAGAGAGAGAAAGAGAGAGAAGAAGAAAGATAGGAGAAAAGAGGAGGAAAGGAGAAGAAAAGAAAAAGAAGAGATAGAAGAGAAAGGAGAGAGAAAAGCGAAGAAGATAAAAGTAAAGAAAAGAAGAGGAAAGAGATAAGGGAGAGAGGCAGAAAAGAAAAGAAAGGAGAGAGAAGAACATGGATGGCGATGGGTTTCACCGCCCATGATAGAGGAAAGAGGAGAGAGAAAGGATATGGACAACGATGGTTTCCATTGCCCATGACAGAGGAAAGAGGAGAGACAAAGAACATGGACGGCGATGGTTCTGCTGCCCATGACAGAGGAAAGAGGAGAGAGAAAGAATATGGGTGGCGACGGGTTCTACCACCCATGACAGAGGAAAGAGGAGAGAAAAAGAGCATGGACAGTGATGGGTTCTACCACCCATGACAGAGGAAAGAGGAGAGAAAAAGAGCATGGACAGTGATGGGTTCTACCACCCATGACAGAGGAAAGAGGAGAGAGAGAAAGGAATGAGAAAGGGGAAAAATACGCGCGACGCTAGGCATCTCTGCTCGTGTCGTAAGGGACTCAGACACGACTTGACCTGCCACCCGGGAAAGGACCTGGTTCAATGTCCTTCTCAAAGAATGAGGAAAAGAATGTCATGCGCGGCGATGAGCATCGCTATGCACAACATGGGAAAAAGGAAACTTGGACAAGGGCCTGGCCCGCCACTCGTGTTAAGGCCCAGCTCACTGTGCATGTTCCCAGAGGATAAGGGAAGAATGAGGATGTCATGTTCGGCGTTGAGTTTCACTGTGCATGACTGGAGACGAGAGATAAAAGAAATAACAGGGTGAAAGAAAGAAAGAGAGTAAGAAAGAGGGTTTAGGGAAGAGAAAGGAAAAAGAAAAGTAGAGAGAGAATGAAGGTGAACAGTGAGAGATAAAAAGAAAGAAGAGAGAGAAAAGGAAAGAAGTTATGAAAGAGAAGGAAAGAAATTAAGAGATTAAGAAAGGGCCAGGGGAGAAAGAAGGAAAGCTGGAAAAGGAAACATGCACGGCGCTACCACTGCCGTGTATGTTAGAGAGAGAAAACAACATAAAGAGAGACGATCATGCATGGCGTTGTCATCCCCATGCACGCTCAGACAGAGAGAAGCAGAGAGAGAGATAGAGCCGAGAGAAAATAAAGGAGAAGTAAAAGGATAAAAGAGAGAAAAGAGAAAGAGAATGAAGAGAGAAGCATGCACGACTCTGCCACAGCCGTGCATGTTCTCAGAGAAAAAGAGAAAGAAACAGAGAAAAGAAGAAGAAGAAATAAAAGAGAGAGAAAGAAGGAGAGAGAAAAGAAATCGAAGAAGAAGAAGAGTAGAGAGAGAAAAAGGAGGAGAGAGAAGAAAGGAAGAGAGAGAATTACCTTGGGGAAGAGGGATACTGGCTTAAGTCTTCTCTCTTCTCTCTCTCTCTCTCCAAGATGTGCCTATCCAACTCAATGTAAAAACTTGAACTTTATTGATGAATTCAAAGTACGAGGGGGATCATTTTTACAATTAGCCTTAACATGTATTTATATAATTGGGCCCAAACATGGGTAGATGCCCAAAAACTATCCTAATTGATGATAATTATAATTTTTTTTAATTAAAATAAATTCAAAAAATGGATGCAAAATGACTGTTTTGCCCCTACCTAACAATACATGAAATTTCGAAACAGTCCCTGCTGCTTCTCTAGAACGTGTGTGATCTTCCATGGATGATCTGGGTTTGCTCTGGTGCTTATTTGACAAAAAGATGATTTCTTTCTTGTAGAGCTCGTCATGGCGATTGATATGATACCAACTTCGAGCCACGGATCACGATTTTAGACCATGATCATGCAACTTGAAATTTGGATTAATCCTGAAAGCTTCGGATCGATGTTGTGCTCATATCTTGATGTTTCTTCATGATTTCTTCACTATATTGCACTAAGCATGCCATCACGATCACGTGGCAACAAACACAGCTCGATTTCGTGCCCGGACGAAGATTTTGCAGTCTTGGGTTTTGGCTGGAATCTGAATTTCGGCGGCCAAAATTTACAGCAACTTTATCAGCTTCATCCATGAAATACAACCGTAAATCATGCACAGAGTTGGGAACAATGATAATCACGCACAGAGTTGGGAGCAATGGTAACCCTGGACCTTACGCACGCGATGAAACTGGTTTCGTGTCAATCTGATGCGCAAGTGCCATGATATGGCCGCTTGAGCGGGACGTGTCATTGCTGAATTTCTTGCAACTTCCTTCATGAATCATTGAATTTTCTCTAGCTTTTCTCCCTGATCGGGTGTCGTCACTGGGCATGCCATATATAAAAATGCTCTCCCTGATGAGACAAACAAGCTCACAAAATTTGAGCATGATCCTACTCGAGACGAGTCAGATATGGCTCCCGAAAGTCACTACCCGAGATAATAAAAACAATCACCATTGATGGTGATTTGGTGCAAGGAGAGCACAAGGTAATAGTGTGCGGCCTACCCCTTTTTGGTCTTTTACCCATAACTTTGTCTTGGGGAGCCCGATTAAGCCGGAACTTGACCCATAGGGGTTTTCGACAGTGCCGAATCTAATGGAGATAATCCGTTTTAGGTGCTGGAGACTGATTTTCCAAAATTGTTTCTTTGCCTGCACTGCCTTCGACATGTCGAATTGCGATGAAACTTGATAGATGGCGTTTTGAAGTCCTTACGAACATTTTCACTTGTTCTGGAGAAATTCTAAGACTGCCGAGAATTCAACTGCAATTCAGGCTTTATTGACCGACTTCTCTTTTTATTCAGCGTCGGAGACCTAAGGTGCTGAAAAATATCTTCAAACAGCTTGCCTCGTCGAATGTTGTGCTTAGAGAAAAGCGAGAAGGACAACATTTGAAAATTTTCCTTCGGCTTTATTACTTTTTTCTTCCTAGCCACCGGATCATGTGAACGCCGACGAGATCCACATAATTCTGCGACTACAATGCTCAAACATTTGGATACAATATACAGGTCCATCCGTAGATACTTTAGGGGGAGAATAGACTTTTTTGATGGATCCTGTCAAAGTCCTCACCCTCAAGGGACTATTTGTGATTCTGATAGCTGAGGATTTTGTACGGACCTCGTTGGTCAGAATTAGGCTCGTTTGGCAGTCGAGTGCCATGATGAAGGGAATTTTTCTCATTTGGTCTGGGTTTTTATGTTTTGTTGTTTGTCCTAGATGGTCTGCTGAAGGGCCTTTGGTTGGCATCCGTCTACGTAGTGCACCAGATTTTCCTCGGTGGTCAGCGTACCTCAGTTTATCGAGGTGACCGACTGTGGGTATAACCTCTGCCTACTACTAGCAGTTTCAATAATCAGAATAGGCGTCCCTTAAGGGCTCACTCCTGTTGCTGCATAACAAGTCTAAGATCTGGCTGACTTGGCTTTCTTGGAGCGTCTTCAACATCTTGGAATGCGTTAGTGACCTCGTGGGAATAGTGCTCTTCCTCATGAGACTTGTCTTGCTTTCTTGGCGAGTATTTTGTCCTTCAAATGCTTTTTATAAATGGACTCAGGCTGTCGGAATCTTGCTTGATGCTCGTATTTTTTTGTCCTGATATTGTGACACCAGGGATTTTTCTTTTGTATGCGGGCTGAAGCTACCTATAGAGGCAAGCGCTGCATCAACCTGCTTATTGGTCCAAGTGCCGTTTTCAGGTTTTCACTTGGACTTGGGAAGTGGCGTCGTAGAGACAGTTTTCACCAACTTCCTTTTACTCAGGACTCTTTTACTCATGACCTTTCGGCCATGTCCACCCTTATTTTCATTTTTGCTCACGGTACCCTTTCGGGTTTTCACCGTGCCCAGGTTTTTATTTTCACGGAACTCTCTTACTCATGGCTTCGTGACATTGCCCTTCCGTCATTTTTACTCATGGTGTTCCCTTGTTCAGGTATACATTATGCCCGTTATTCTTTTTTTTATGAAGGAATTTTTAAGGTCATGCCTTTGAGACCTGTGCGAAGCCTTTTAACGTCATGTGGCCAGGACGTGTACTACAGTTTAAGGTCATACAGCTAGACCGTAGTAGGGATGGGTGGCGTCTGTTGAGGTCATGGAGTGAGTATGGTGGTGGTTTGACTCACTTTTGGGAGATGGCACGAGGCTACCTATGAAGGATGGATGATGTATGAATGGAAGGTGGAAAGTGGTGACCCACTAGCTGACGGTGAGTATGGATGGCAGGATGGCTCACGGTTATGCAGTTTAAAGTCATGCAACTAAGACCATGTAGTTTAAGGCCATGCAACTAGACCTCCTCTACAGTTTAAGGTCATATGGTTTGGACCATGCAGTTTTAGGGTTGTGCACCTAGACCAAGGCTGTGCAGTTTAAGGTCATGTAGCCCGAACCTGGTTGTGCAGTTTAGGGTCATGCAGCATAGACCATGGCTATGCAATTTAGGGTCATGCAGCACGGACCATTGTGTGGGTCACCCTGTAGGTGAAGCTCCATGGGAAATAGGTCTATGACTAGTAATCCGACTCGCAAGGGATAAAATGATTAAGGCTCTACACCAGCAGAGAGCTTGGATGGAGATGGTGGCCCGACGAGGGATGAAAAATAGAAGCAAACTTCACTAGGGGTTAGGTGGCAAATACGGCTTCCTAAGGTGAAAGATGAAACTCAATGGGGAATAGGCTTATGGAAGGTAACTCGACTCCCTGAGGATAAGATAGCTTGGTGCGAGACTAACCCACTAGGTATTGAAGGGGTAATCATGACCTTTTTGGCATACGCCTACCTCCACTGGGGATGATGGGCTGCAATACAGGTGTAACTCCTACTGAGGATGATGGTAGCACGCTCACAGTGGTGAACAAGTTTAGTCATAGGCAGCACTAACATGGAGTCACCAGTCACACGAATGACGTTGAGCAGTCGCTGACACACGGCGTTAGTCACAAGCGGCAATCATCAGGGAGTTTCACACGCGGTGTTAGTCACGAACTCTCATACACGTCGTTAGCTGTGAGCAGCGTTGGTCTGAGTTCAGGCCTTGGGCTTGGGCCTAGTCCGGCCTTGGTTCATTGCCATTTGACACTCGGAGTTGCATTGACTGTAGTAAGCCTCTGTTCGGGCCTCGAGTCTGAGCCCGACCCATTGTCGTTTGGCCTTCAGGGACCTGTCCGATATTCTTGCTTTGTGAGGGGCACTTCAAGGAAGCATCTTCTAGGGCTTTTAACAATAAGAGTGAGAGAGCTCCCAGATTTCAGCAGAGCATGGAGCTTATAAGAGAGAATTTGCCAGCACACACGACATCCAAAAAGAACCAGCAGAGTTGCACAGGGGGACTTCGTGAGGGTCACTGCTATTTGGAGTTGAAGAGCAGGCAGAGCGAGCAAAACAGGGAGTTGGCCGGAGTCTGTAGAGATTTCGACAGTGATTCTGAGAGTACTAAAGAAGAGGAAAGGGATCCAAGTTGTCGCAGGGGGTTGCCGACAAACTTCCACTGGTTTTCAGGGAGTTTTCCAGTGGTTTTCCATCCTCAGGAAGACAAGGGGAAGGTCTGCCAATGAGTTTTCCAATGAGTGAGAGGGGTTTCCTGGAAGGAAGCCGAGAGGTCACAGGATAGTGAACCGTCATTGGAAATTGGATGGTTGGTAGGGATACAAAGGGGCACAAGCAACTGAAGGGTCTCTAAAGCTGAAGAGTCGCGGGAACCGAAGGGTCACAAGAATTAAATAGTCGCAGAAATCGAAGGGTTGAGAGAAGATGAAGGGTCTTAGAGAAGCTGAATATTCACCATCACTGGTAATCGAAGCGTCACGAGCGAGCACGCGCAGCGATAGAGAACACAGTCAGCGTTAGCCTTAGCCAGCGTTAGCCCTTTGTCAGACACAGCCGGCGTTACTCCTCGAAGCCAAAGCCGACATTAGTCTTTTGAAAATACAGCCGAGGGCAGCCCTTGGAAACACAATCGGCGTTGTTTTTTTTTAAGACACCTAACATTAGTCTCGCACAACACTAGTCAGTGCCTTAGCCACGCATGACGTACACAACGTTAGTCGTGCGTGGCATTAACTGCTCCCTCAACCACCCTTTCATGAATGGCAGTGAATTGTGTTCTGCTGTGATCGTGTACAGTGACGACTTGGGTTGGCAAAAGGTGGTAACCAATGGTGAGGCTTGGCTTATGAAGCTTGTTGGAAGCCATGTCCTCCAACACAATTGTGAACTCCATGTTGTTTTGTGAAAGGACTGTCACTGTGAACATGGTTTGCTCTCCATGATAAGCCAGTCCTTGCCAGAGAAGTCTGCTTTGTATGTTTGATAAACTCAATCAAAGTGCTTCCACCTTCTCTTATTGTGACAGCCACTTTTATACTGTAACCGTCGTCTTTCCTCATATGCAAGAGCAATGCTTCTAATGCGAGAGCAATTTTGTTGGCCTATAACCGTCCTCTCCTCAATTCCAAGAGCAACGCTGGGGTCAGTCGTTCTCTTTTCCTCAGATGCAAGAGCAATGCTAGGGTCAGTCGTTCTTTTTCCTCAGATGCAAGAGCAACGTTGGGGTCAGTCGTTCTCTTTTCCTCAGATGCAAGAGCAATGCTTGATAATATAGCCCTGTAACTTCCCTGATAATGGGTTTCCGATTGTAACTTGTAATTTCTTCAATAAAAGAATTAAGCTTTATTGAATTGACTTGCTCATTTTCTTTTTAATCGTAGTTTTCTATCTTCTATCGTTAACTCCTTCGCATGTTGAGTCTTTTAAACACATATCAAGGATAATACTTCTTTAGATATCGCCTATTGATGGGGGGCGTCGCCTCCTCTCCATCAGGATGTGGCAGTATGTAAGCACCATTTGGTGAGACCTTCTTGACTATAAAAGGGCCTTCCAACTTAAGTTCAAATTTTCCTTTGTGTCTTCTATGCATAACAATCGGTCTTTTGATAGCTAGAACCATATCTCCATGGGTGAATGAGCTGACCTTGACTGACTTGTCAAAGGCCCTCTTCATTCTCCCCTGATTGAGCTCAAGATTATGCTGAGCTTCCAATCTCTTTTCATCAAATGCATCCAACTCTGGGTAATGAAGCTTGACCTTCTCATCTTCAGCCAGTCCTTGATGTATGGTGACACGAAGCAAGGGCAGTTGAATCTCGATGGGTAAGACTGCTTCACCCCCATAGACCAAGGAGTGGAATCGGTGGCATTTCTTGTGGAAGTGCAATAGGCTCACAAGGCTTCTGAAAGTTTCTCATGCCTATTTTTCCTTTTTTCTTTTATTTCGACACTTGTAATATCCCCTTGGTTTATGAATGAAATTCTCCTTCTTCTTCAGTATGATGCGTGACTTTTTCTTTTTCCATCTGCTTCTCTGCACTCTATCTCTTACTCTTGTTCATTGTTCATGCCCCTTTATGGAATGGGACGTGGAGGAATACCCTACACCTTGCTTTGTTTTAATGCAAGTTGTTGTAGCTTTAATGACCTCAAATGGGGGAGGAGTTGCTTCTTCTTCCTTTAATGTTTGATTGAACATGCGGTCATCATTCATTGTTCTCATAATGTGATGAGCCTGCTTGCTATAAATAGTCCAATCAGGAGGGGCTTTGGCTTCTATTCGAGGTGCATTCACTCCGAGCTCGTCGTAGCTCTTGGTCTCAGGCATGAACTCCATTAAGTGTTTTGAAGCGATATGCATAACCCCCAATTGGTTCTGGAGACTGCGAACCTCGCTTCTTAACTCTACCAGTAGATCTTACTCTTGAGGGCAAGAGGGTTGTCCTTTCCTTAATTTCTCTTTTCCGATAGAATCAGGGAAATGCAAAACCTTTTGGGGTGGCTGATGCGTTAATTCTACTTCGAAGAGTGCAATGGGGACATGCAGGACTTTTTGATGGTCCGGCGTATAGGTGACCCTTGTGACCGGGAGATCTATCCTCATGACTTCCTCAGTCTCAAGGGTGACTTCTGGTTCTTCTTCTTGTACAAGTGGCTCAGTACTTGTAGCAGAGGAGGAAACCTCATCTTCATGAGAAGATGGATTTTCCTCAGGGATGATGGATGGCATACTGGGATGAATGGGAGTCAGAGGGAGAATTTTGCCTTATCTTTCTTCCTCTTTAAACATGCTCAGGAGAGTTTTCTCGGTGTCCTCAACATCTTCATGAGGCCAAGGTTCTACCTTCTTCACAAACTTATGATTCTCCTGACTCTTGGGGTGATATCGAAACTGTGAAGTAATACTTGGCATCAGCATAGTGAGTATCGGCTATAGGAAACCATCTTCTATCAGCATAGACCGTATATTGTCTCCCATCTCAACTATACTTGAAGCACCGATGCAATGTGGATGGAACCACCTCCTGATCATGGAGCTACGGGCAACTGAGAAGGATGTTATAAGATGTGTCAGTGTTGATCACATGAAATTGAGCGTATTTGTTTAATTCACGGATCCTAAGAAGAAGGCGGACCGTGCCAGTCGGCTTTTCTCTTGACTAGTTGAACCCCTAGACTGTGATGTGAGTCGGAGTGAGATCCTCAAACCCTAATCCCAAATGAGTGAGGATTCTCCTTGGGATAAGGTTGACTGCTGACCCTCAATCCAACATAATTCGGTTGATGGGGCATGCATGTAACTCACCAGTCACAAAGAGAGGAAGATTGTGAAATTTTCTCCCAATTGCAAATCATCCTCTGAGAAGGTGATCGCCATGCATCCTCTTAAGATCACTGAGTCCACGTCAATGGGTTCCACCTCGGTCTCATATACCTCTGGATTGGAAAGGGCCTGAACCAGAGCCATACGGTAATCCCTTGAGAGCCCTATCACCTTATATTTCACCATTTCTTCATCAGCCTTGTGTGTTCCTAGTCTTGCCACCAGCTTTGATGATATAATGGGAGGGGTAGGTTTAGGTGGAAGAGGCTCATTTTGGGCTGCTAGTTGGCTTGATTGCGCAGTTGGTTTGGTTTGGGTAGTCTGAGTGGATTGGGGAGGAAGAGTTTGTTTTGGTGGAATGGAGGTTTGAGGTTGAGGAGGCGTTTGGGTATATGGGATCAAAGGCATTCCGGGGAACATGAGAGGTGGATTGCCTAGGGTATTTGGGCGAGGAAGGAGCCCAGGGAGCTGGAGGATGCGTAAATTGTTTGAAGTATCCGGGTGAGGGAAAAATGGCAAACCAAGAAACTTCAAAATGCCTGGCTTCTGAGGTGGAGGTTGCAGTGTTTTCCTTGATCTCAGGCTCATTTGCCCCGTGCTGGGTGATGCTTCTGAGATTTGCACCATGTGGTAAGCGTTTTGAGAATAGAGGCTCTGCCCTCTTGATTCTCTTAACCTCTGTTTAAAGTCAGGCTCAAGAGGCCACTGGGGTTTCTTCGGCTTTGACCTCTTATGCTTATTGGTAGAAGAAGATGGGTCTCTCTTAGCTCGAGCTGTCAGGGCGTCAGCAACTGTCAAGAATCCAGCCACTTAGGCTAATGTCTTTTTCTGCCTTCTCTGGTGCGTCCTGCTTATATTGCTTCCTTCAAGTTCTTTGTTGAGAGCCTCGAATTCTGGACATTTCAAGGTTGTACCTGTAGAAGACATAGAAGAGGAAGGATAAGAAAGAGAAGAAGAAGAGGAAGAAGAAGAAAAGTCAGTAGGTGAGGAACTTTTAAGGTCATTCCCCTCATTGGACCGATTTTGGCAGCTTTTTGCGTCATCACCAGAATTGGACGTGTGCAAGGGGTCTTTTAGGTCTTTCCCCTGCTTAGACTATTGGGGGGTTCTTTTAATGTCGTCACCTTCATTGGACGTGCCTTGAGTAAGACATGACCCAGGGGTATCCTCTTGATGAGACGAAGGAATAAGGTTGATGGTGACCGATATGAAGTCTTGTAAGGTCGACAAAAGAGGAAGGGGCCTGAGAAATTCTGGCTCGACCGGTGGCTGAGGAACCTTGTTCTTCCGGTGAGCAACCCTCAGTGCTCGTCTTCTTCTAGTCACCTTTGGAGGTGCTTGGTCCATCTTGATAGGTTTGTGAACAACCCTAGCATGATGAATCGCTTCTCGCTTTAAAGACTTGATCCTGTTCCGCCCATGATGGAATTTCTATGACTGGGAAGTCGAGGGTTCAGCGGGATCATAGGCTTTATCATGAGAGTTCTGTACTGAGACACTCTCCTGAGTGGAAGTATCGACTTGTGGGTGTTCAGCATAAGCAATGTGACCTGCCTGGACTTTTTCCACAACCACAGCTTCGAACCCATAACATTCGTTTTGCTCATGGCCCCCCATAACTGATGGTACGGGCACCAGTGATTTCTCAATCCCCTGTGTAAGGTTCTTGGGTTGCCTTGTCAGCTTTGGTGTAATGAGTCCTTGTTAGAGCGTCATATCAAACAGGGCGTGGAGAAGATCTATTGATAGCTCATCAAAAGGGCACATGCTTTTGTCTTTCTCCTATACTGTTACCACGTGGGAGGCGTCAGCTGCCCCGAATGCTTTCTTGAGTTCCTCGAGCTTGATTTGACCCTTCTGGATCAGAGCCTCGATGAGGTCTTTAAGTGTGTAGCATTCTTCTGTGGAGTGGTTTACCATTCAATGATAAGCACAGTATCTTGCTTGTGTATTGAGATCAGCTTGATCGGGAAACTTGATCTCAGGTAGTTCAATCATGTTCTGCTCCAGCAATAGTCAGAGCAGTGCAGGAACCCATTCATTTTCAAAAGGATAAACGTTGTTCTGATGGTTAGTCCAATAATCACTTCGATTAAGGTTCGTAGGTGGGGGTACCCGGTTTTATGATTGCTAATGTTTGCATGCCTGAGACGCTATCTTTGTTGTGCGTACCCCTTTGGAGAGGTCCAAGGTCTGAGAGGCAGACTTCTTTGGATCATTGATGGTAACGGCTGTAGTGATTACTACTTTATGTTGGTTGCCCCGGGCGTTGTTCCGATTGCCCCGATTTTTCACAAGCTTGAAGGCTGTTGTCGTGACCCGCCATGGTGGCGTGACAAACCCTCTATGCGAACTGACTTAGAGATCAGCTCTGACATGGAGGTGGGATTGGAGGCTTCAACATGTAGAGCGATTTTAGGTCGCAGGTTTCGCATGCAAGTCTGAACTGTTTCCTTCTCGGGCATGGGATTAGGATGGCAAGCGACCAAATCTCTCCACCTTGCTATGAATTGATCCACAGGTTCAAGGTGAGAAGCTCGATAGTTTGGACCTCTCTCTCGACCTCATATAAGCATTGATGGAACAATTTCTCCATTTCCTCGCAAGTATGTAATTAATTTGAGGGAAGCCGAGCATACCACTGAAAAGCCGGGCCATCAAGGGTTTCAACAAACGTACGGAGGAGGAGTCTCCCATCAACCGCTGTCTCTCGACATGCCGCTTGAAAATGCGTGATATGCTGGTGCGGGGAGGTTGTACCATAAAGCAGGGGAAACGTCCCTTTCTTGTAGCATGCGGGAAACAGAACCTGATCAATGTAGAAGGGCTACAGCTTCTAATAAAGTGTTGCACCCTGTATTCTCGGGATCTGTCTGCTCTTTAAGCTATGGGTTACCATAGCGTCGATGTCTACCTGTGAGACGGGATGATGGACAGAATTGTCATGTGAGGCAAGGGGAGAAGGTTGCCTTGGAGCTACATCATCTGAGTGATGGGAGTTGACATAATGATTAGCCGAGTGTCGCATGGTTTCCATGCGGTCAATCTTCTCCATCATTGCACGCACCATGTCTTCGAACCTATTCATGTGCTCTTCCTGGCTGTCGCTAGGTTGGTTTACCACCATAACGCTGACTGTTTCTCCAGGGAGGTCAGCGTTAAGTGCAGTTGAGGGCTTCCGAGCTTGGTGGGTCGCACGTGGTAGATCAGTCAGCAAGGGGTCATCATGCCCCGACTGGACTTGAGTCTTATACACCGACCGTCTGAGGACCGGTTCTTGACGGTCTTGGGACTGTGGATGCTGGTTGGTCAGGTCATCTTCTATGACGCTAACCATGGTGCAGGATTCTCTCACCTCTTCTTCAGTCTTTGTGATTCGAAGAGGGTAGAAGGGATTTTCATGAAGGAGAACCTTGGAGCTAAGTGCCCCGACTTTTATGGTCGGCTCCTTAATTAGAATCAGCAGTCCTCTATTTTTCTTATCTTTGAGTCTATGGTAGACTTCTCTCTAGAACATGAGAGGGTCGTGTCTAAAAGATGGGGCAGCGAATGTGGACCATGGGCAGGGGCTATCTTGGGCTGCTGCCTTGGAAGGTGTAGAACTTCATCAATCATCAGGGCCTTACCCCAAACCCCTTTGTGGGCTCCAAAGGCATAGCCGACCTGACGAGGCTGGCTGAGGATGGTACTCTTAGGGAAACCTTCGAGTACCAAGTCTTGAGACATCCACTGGGAGGAGAAAGGGCGGAAGAAGAGGGGATTGGCTCTCGACGATGTCGGGGTCAGGAGCAAGCAGTGACCTGGTAAGGTGGCACATGTACGCCCCTTGAAGTAGCATTCCGGGTGACTTGGGGGTCAGCACAGGCTCGAACAGGTGATATGGCCTTAAGAGGTCGAGAACTAAGAGCAGATGTCTGCAAGGAAACAGGTGAGGGCCTGCCCCATACAGGGTGCACTAGTGTGTGCTGAGAGGAAGGACTAGGTAGCCTTCCAGTGTACCTCTACAATACGACCGACAAGTGACTTGCCGGTGACAGAGTACATCCTGTGAGTGGTAGTAGATGTGCTACTGATGCAGGGTGCCTTGGTGGAAGTTCCATCAGGACAAGGAGATGGGGAGTTAGGGACCTCTAAGTCCCTCCTCACACATACCATGTTAAGACTTGGGAGCTAGACATTGGGTCTTTGCTCAAAAGAAATGTTGGGAACAAAGTTCGAGGAACTTGTTCCCGAGGGAAGCTCGCGAATGCGGGGATAAGAAAATCCCTGATCCAGATGAATGGGTTCAAGAACCTGAAAGTTATGTAAGCAAAAAAACAAAGGAGAAACTAACCAAACAAGTATGATCCGACGAAGGGGTAGTAAGTCCCCATTGGAGTCGCCAAGCTGGTTAGGTGCCTCAATCTCGCCCTCCGGATCTGGATGATCTGGCGGCACGTGTCTTGGATTTCGAAGGGAACCTGGGACTAAAGATCGCTCCATTGGGAATCTTGTTCAAGAGCAAGGGCAGGTAGACCAACCGATGAGAGAGGAATATAGGGTGGGTTCGGGACTTACTCGAGCTGGCTCTCGTGGGTGCCCTCTTAAATCATGAAGAAAGCCCCCCTGTCGTACAACTGCTTCAGAATTACCTCCCTTGGCCTGTATTCTCAAGATAAGTGGGCCAAGAGACTCCACCTTGTCTTTGGGTGAATGCACGCAGGCGTGCACATTCAAAGTAGAAAAGAGAAGAAATGATGAGACGAGGGTTGAGAGAAGGAAGAAGAGAGAAGAGAATAAAAGAAAGAGCCATTTGACCGGGTGACTAGCCTAGCACAGTGGCTAGATTGGCATAATGATTGACCTAACATAGTGGCAAGACGAGCACAGTAACTTAGACCGACACGACAACAATACTACTCGACGACAGAACAACAACACCAACTAGCCTGGCCCAACGGTGAGTTCGATGTGGTAGCAAGACGTGCACGGTAACTTAGACAGGCACAGAGGCAATACTGCTCGACAATGAGACTACTGTGACAGTGCTAGACTTGTCCCTTAGTCACATGAGAGAGGAAGAAGAAAAAAAGAGAGAAAGAGGGGTGATAAGAAAGCAAAGAGAGGAAAAAATAGGAGGAAAGGAGAAGAAAAGAAAGATAAGAGATATAAGAGAAAGGAGAGAGAAAAGAGAAAAACAGAGAAGCAAAGAGAAGAAAAGGAAAGAGAAAAGGGAGAGAAGGGAGAAAAGAAAAGAAAGGTGAGACATAAGAAATGGGGGAGAGAGAAGAAGAAAGTGAGAGAAGAGAAGGGAGAGAAGAAGAACATGGATAGCGATGGGTTTCACTACCCATGACAAATGAAAGAGGACTGAGAAAGAGCATGGACGACGATGGTTTTCGCTACCCATGACAGAGGAAAGAGGAGAGAGAAGAACATGGATGGTGATGGTTTTTTCACCCATGATAGAGGAAAGAGGAGAGAGAAAAAACATAGACGATGATGGGTTTTGCCTCTCGTGACAAAGGAAAGAGGAGAAAGAAAGAGCATGGACGGCGATGGGTTCTGCCATCTATGACAGAGGAAAGAGGAGAGAGAGAGAGAGACAGCAACGAGAAAGGGTAAAGACATACGCGATGCTAGCCATCACCGCTTGTGTCGTAAGGGACTCAAACACGACCCGACCTGCCACCTGAGAAAAGGCTCAGTTCAATGTTCTTGTCAAAGAATGAGGAAAGGAATGTCATGCGCAGTGATGAGAATTGTCGTGCACAACATGGGAAAAGGGAAACTTGGACAAGGGCCCGGCACACCACTTGGGTTAAGGCCCAGCTCACTATGCATGTTTCCAAAGGATATGGGAAGGATGAGAATGCCATGACCGGTGATGGGTATCGTTGTGCATGACTGAAGAGGAGAGAGAAAAAAAATAACAGGGTGAGAGAAAGAAAGACAGAGAATAAGAAAGAGGGTTTAGGGAAGAGAAAGAAGAAAGGAAAGTAGAGAGAGAAGGAAGGTGAACAGGAAGAGATGAAAAGAAATAAGAGAGAGAAAAGAAAAGTGAGGAGAGAAGTTATGAAAAGAGAAGAAAAGAAATTAGGAAGAGATTGGGAAAGAGCCACGGGGCGTGCCTTATATCAAAACGCTCGTCTTGACGAGACGAACACGCTCACAAAATTTGAGCATGATCTGACTCGGGACGAGTGAGATATGGCTCCCAAAATTCAATGCCCAAAACGGTAAAATAGTCACCCCTAATGGTGATTTGGTACAAGGAGGGCGCACGGGAATAGTGTGCGGCCTACCCTTTTTCGGTCTTTTACCCATAACTTTGTCTTAGAGTGTCAGGTTAAGCCGAAACTTGACCTATAGGGGTTTTTTACCATGCTGGATCCAATGGCAGTGGTCCCACAGTGATGTAACGCACCAAAAATAGGGTTTTAGTTAGGGGGTCTGTATCAGGGTGTTAGAGACTGATTTTTCGAAATTGTTTCTTTTTCTGCACTGTCTTAGACATGTCGGATTGCAGCAAAACTTTGCAGGTGGTCTTTTGAAGTATTTTCGAACATTTCCACTTGTTTTAGGGCAATTCTAAGGCTGTCGAGAATTCCACTATAATTCAAGCTTTATTGATCGGGTTCTCTTTTTATTCTACATAGGGGACCCAAGGTGCTGAAAATGTCTTCAAACAATCACAGGTATGCCGGGGAATTCAGGAGAGTGTGGTCCGTAGTTCTAGACTATCGAGAAATCACTTGCAAAGCTGGAGTGTGAAATGTGCAGTTCTAGACTCTCGTGAGCTCACTTCCGTATGGGCCCCCTAATGAGTAACAACGAAGAATATGAACAGAGAAATAAAAGATGTTATGAGAAAGGAATGAGAATATAAGAAAGATAAGGCCTCTCAAAAACTCAGACATCTTTTTGGCGTCCCCTCTTTAAGGAGGTAACTGAGAACATCAGAAAGGTCCATAGACTTCGAGACCAAAGTCAAGAGCACCCCAGAGGATTCTAAATAGTGAGGTCCGTAGTTCTACACTATAGATAAATCACATCCAAAGGTGGAGAGTGAAGTCTGCAGTTCTAAACTATCGTGAAATCACTTTCGAAGAGCCTCGTGAGAGCTGTCTAGGTTTAGAAAGATAGATAAAGTATGAAAGAAGTAAATTTATAAGAGATGAGAGAAAAAGAAGAGAGAGAGAAAAAAGAAAAATAAGGAGAGAGTGTGCGCCTTTGAAGATCCCTTTTGAGCGCTCCTTAGAAAGATATCTTGACCTTTGGAGTTAAGGTTAAGGTCTAAGTCTAAGGTGAATAGACCTAAGTGGGTTAGGGTAGTGTATGAGATAGGGTGTAGGAGGTTGGGAAGGATAGGGAGTAGGAAGTTTAAGGTTCTAAGTAGTAAGGAGTTTGAGATTCTAGGGAGTTGGGAATTGGAAGTGGGGGGTTCGAAAGTTGGGAGTTGGAAGTAGGAGGTTTGGAAGATGGGAATTGGAAGTGGGAGGATTGAAAGTTGGGAGTTGGAAGTGGGAGGTTTGGAAGTTGGGAGTTGGAAGCGGTAGGTTTGAAAGTTGAGAGTTGGAAGTGGGAGGTTTGGAAGTTGGGAGTTGGAAGTGGGAGGTCCAAGGGCAATTACTCAAAGTGGTAAAGTGTTTTCTCTCATCTCTCTTGAAGTTTGAAGCTATACACAATCAAATTCTTGAAGGGTCAAAACCTCATTTTTTATTACGTTTTCCAACTTAGGGTTACAAATGACTTATGCTCCTTATATAGAGCAACTACAAAACATGGGTGAAATGCTCAAAACCAAGCAAAATTGTAGAAAATTACAACTTAATGGAATTAAAATAAAATCCTGTTTCTAAAAAAAATTACCGAAGTACCCCTTAGTTCTTTTAAGCAAATGACAAAACCAGGCCTCCATGAGGGGCCTCTTGCCGTTGCTAGACTTCGAGAGGTTTTTTGGACGCTTGTGGCAGTGATTCGGATGATCGATTGTCTTAGAATTGATGCTTGATCTGTTCTAAACATTTTGACGTCCTTTGATCATCTTAAAACGGATTTTTCATGACGGGGTAAAAATCCAGCCAAGCCCATAGACTTCGATTATCGATCCAGTGCGATCCACAATGTCCCAAGTCCTCATTTTGATCACAAATTAAAGGCGACATTGTCCAAATCGTTTTGCACTAAATTTTGTCCAATTTGGTTTCTGTTTGAGCATATCACCAAATTGGGAAGTCATCGAAAAATGGGATTCCGGGGACTAGGAAACTCTTTCTATTTTCAGCCTTGAAATTCGTACGATTCGCTATTTAATTGAACATAAACGCTATGCCAAGCTTGTAGCCCTTCGCGATGTGGTCGCAACAAACACGATTGCATGCTGATTCGACTTACGGATCTCGAGTAATTGCTTCGCGAAGTATGAGATGTCTTTTTTTTAAATTCTGATTTTTATGGTTTCGGGCTCATCTTCTCTCTAGAAATTTTATAGTCTCGAGCCACGCCATGATGCATTCCATATGTCAAAATGACCAGGTCGTCGAGACCTAGCTTGTTTTCAAATTTGAGCTTGTTCCAATTTCAAGCAAGCGAGTTATAAGCACTTGAAAATTATCTCAAGGGGTGAAATGCCGTTTTCAAAAATGGCAACTGATTCACCGAGGCCACATAGCAATAGTGTAAAACCTACCCGTTTATAGTAATTTGAGCACATAATGGTATTGAAAGGTCTGATTGAGCCCAAATTTGGGCTATGGGGTTTTTCAACATTTCAGATTTAATGGCAGTGGTTTGGTACTGTTGTGAAATCTCAAAAATGGGACTGTAGTTATAAAGTCCCTTTTTAAGATGAGAGGAGCTAGATTTGAGAACTGTGTTTCATCCTGATTATATCAAAACTTATCGAAATGTGATGAAACTTTTGAGTGTCCTTCGAGCATCCCAAAATACCCTTTTCATGCATTTTGAAGCCATTCCAGTACTTTTTCAGAAGTTACCTAGTTTTAGTCTTATTTTGCAGTGTTCCCATGGTCTGGCGGTGTCTTGGGTACTGGCATGACCAGATTGTTACTAGCTCTATCCTTATGCACTTTAGGAATACAAGTACGTCAAAAATAACAAATAACAATGATATATATCCTACGAATGATAGCTAACCTACGATGGATAGCTATCCTACAAGTGATAACTAACCTATAGTTAATAGCTAACCTATGGGCGATAGCTAACCAACATCTGATAGCTTAACTGACAAGGATAACTATCACAGACAGGAGATACCCTGAAAAACGGGGGATAACTGTAAAAGATAGTGAAGGATAGTGTGTGTGGATTTAAGATGGATTCCAGTATTAAGAGCAGGATGATATCACTCAACAGAAATAACTGAATCATTTCGAAGCCAAAGATGGTGTAGGGACTGTACACATCCATTGAAGGGGTAGAACACAAGCCGAAAGTATAACAGACGATTAGTGAAAGAAACTAGACTGAAAGGCTTTCAAAACTATTAGACAATGGCTGGAAGAAAATGTGTTCCACCATGTGTCGACAGAGACAATCCTCGAAGTCATTGTGGGATAAGCTATATGACTTGTACAAGAGGAAGGCCATCAGAAATAAAGTGTTCTTAATCCGAAAGTTAGTGACCATGAAGTTCAAGGATAGGGATTCCATTGTAGAGCACCTAAATTAGGTGAAAAACATTGTTAACCAACTCGCAATATTGAAGATGTTCCTGAAAGATGAATTAATTAGTAGATCACATGATCATCAAACAATGTGAAGAGATAAGCATGAAGTCAGATAAAAATTTGCATATAATTGAGAGTAAATTCAAAAGACCATTCCAAGGAATTCAAATATAAATTCACGTAGGGTGAAGATGAATATGAGATCATCGTGAGACCAGCAAGCATATTTAAATTCACATGAGACCAACTAGCAAATTCAAATTCAAGTGAAAGCAGCTTGCAAATTAAAATTCATGTGGAGATGAAGACAAGTATGAAGACCAATTCGTGGATTCAAACACGGACTCATATGCAGAATCAGTGTAGAAATTAGCATGAAGATAGACATTGCAAGGAGATCGACAATGCAGATTAAAAGGACCACAACCTTATGGTTATCATTAAGGGATGATACTTCTCAATTCGTGAAGATTATATAAACCCTGCTGATAATCAGGTTAAGGGTTCGCACATCTTGTTAGCTGACTTTGAGTGTTTTCACAATGCGGAATTCACACATTTATTAGTGTGGGTAAAATAGAGAGAGAATAGTGATTGTAATACGTATAAGAATCCTATGACAACGAAATAAAGAGATTCTTCGTATTGATACAAGGATCAGAGGTCGATTGAGAGGCCCTAATAGGTTAGGACGAAACCATATGCAAAGAATGGATTTACTTCACTCTAACAATTTCCATCATAACCAACTACTTGCCAACCTACAGTAGAGTTGTATGAGCAAGTATAAGGCTAGGAGTGGGGAAGGGAGTTAGCAATTAAGGGTAACTGGTAACTGAGTCTTTTGGTTCCACCAAAATCTTTTGTGTTGTTGCATTTCTGCTTTTTCTAGCAATCTCCATGCTACCTCATTGGCTTGGTGATGGACTTTCCTCCCTGTACCTCGTCACCTTCATCGATGATGCTTCATGAAAGGTATGGGTGAAATGAAAAGATCATGTGTTTGATATTTTTCAGGATTTCAACGCTAAGGTGGAAAGGGAGATATACAAACTGCTAAAGTGTCTCAAAGTTAGGAGCATGTTATCCACCACAAAGTTGTATTGGGGTGAAACAATCCTCACAATATGCTACCTAATAAATTTACCTCTGGATGGTCAGATCATAAAGAGTTTGGACTGGAAATGATATCTCATATTCACACTTGATGGTGTTTGAGGCATTAGTGCACGTGCCCAAGGAACAAAGATCCAAGTTGAATGAGAAAGCACTCTTATGCGTTTTCTAAGAGTACTCAGATGAAGACTTCGTCTTTAGGTTGTGGGATCCTGAGTATATGAAGATGATTAGGGGTATGGGTGTTGTCTTTAGAAAGACCTTACTATTGAAGACGTGAAGAAGGCAACAAAGCCACTTCAATGGTTCAGAACCGTTCATAATTCCTCCCACCTTGGTAAATAAATAGGGGGGAGAAGTAAAATAAGAGGATTGGTCCAAAGAGTTGATATGTCAGTTCCAAGTGATTAGGAACAGGGGGAGCAGCCCGTTCAAGAAGCGCTACCTAAAATTGAATTGAGAAGGCCCTCTAAGGGACATAAACCCTCTACTAATTACTCTCATCTGTATATGTTTTATGTATTGAAAGGGGTGGATTAGAAAGCTACCATGAAGTTCAGGCCGAGAAACACAAAGGGATGGGGGTTAATATGTAAGATGAGACAAATCCTTACATAAGAATCACAACATGCCTTAGTAATGTTACCAAAAGGTGAGAAGGCATGGGAATTAAGTATCAGGAGATCCCTTCAACCAAAAGGAAGAAGGAAGAAATATAGAAAGCTTCCTATGGGTCGGCCGTAGGACTTCAAACGCATCAAAAGTGTGGTGAGCGGATTTATCGTCAATCTTGGCAAGAAACATTAGGTAACAGGTAATTAGATATGCAAATATCTGAAAGGAACACCCAAAGTATGTTTGTACTTTGGGGGAAGCAAACCTGTGTTACATGGGTACATATGAAGATATCCAGGAAGTCAATTTAAGGATACTTGATTACTTTTGTATGTGGAGTTGTTGTATAGCAGTCCAAGCTGCAGAAGTATGAGAAACGGTTACAACTAAAGAAAATCCATACCGACAAGAGTATGTCAGATATGATGATGAAGAGCTTGACAAAAGACAAGCAAGAGTCACGTAGAAGCAAGCTGGCATGGGTGTCATTTGAGCACCTGGTTGATCTGCAAAGGGAAACCTCCCTTCTTGGATTGGAGGGGGAGATTGTTGGACATCTTATCCCATGAGGGAGGGGCACCAATGGAAATTGCTTAATAAGAAATAGCAATTTTAGAAAGTAAAAAAAGGATGACTTGTTGACCAAGTCGTTATCCCATAAAAATGGAAGTCTTACGTGATTGATATCGGTAGAGATATCATCTGATCTCTTAGTTGAAAAGAAATAGAGTTGAGCTACCTTTTAGGAGGTTGTGGAATATTTTTTTTATAATTGTCATTATCTCATTAACCCATATAAAAGGAAAAAATGTGGGAGGTTGTTGACTTCTCTAAAGTGATATCCTCATGTGGTCTCCACATGATATGAGATAAAGATAAATATGGTAGTTAAATATTCCACCCTATCTATTCTAAAGAGATAAAACATACCATAAAATGCTCTCATGTGGGTGGGTTGTGTTTGCTTGTGGGCCATTTTTGGGCGCGTATATCTCTTAGGTCATTTCTTTTGGCAGATTCTTCTTAATGTATTAAAAAATACAGGAATTCTTCTTTCGTAAATAAGAAGAAAGATAAAGTTATCATTCTTTTAGAGAGAAGAAGAAGAAGAGTTAGAGAGTTATCCTTCTCTGAGAGAGATGAAAGAAGTAAAATGAGAGAAAGAGATGAGGAATTTTTCTATATTTCCCCTATAGTATAGAAGATCTATGCTTCTCCTACCATCCAACTGTCCAATTCTGATCAAGAGAGCCACTCACCGTTTGATCTTCAATCTGATATCTCAAAGTATTTTATTTTTAATTTTTTTAATACAAATTATATGAATATAAAATTTGGTACGAGCCATATTCGTATTGGGGAACACCTATAAAAAATTATTAAAAATAATTTTTCGATAAAATATAATGATCAAAATACCCTTTGAATCTTTTAGGAATAGTTTGGTCATTTTATTTTATTAAAAATATAATTTTTATATTTTTATCTAGTGCGAGTTTAATAGAGGAATGGACATACAAATTTTGGTGTCAAAATAGTTTATAGAAAAAAATTAAAAATAAAATAGTATAGAAACGTGACATTGTGATTGGGGGAATCTTAGCCTTCCATTCAGAATGGACGGTTGGATAAGGGGAAGTATATAAATTTTATGTTGCAGGGGAAGCATAGAAAGCTTGCTTCGAAAGAGATAACATTTTCTTTTAGAGGGAGAGTCTCTAGAAAGAAAGAAGTTTATGAGAGAGAGAAGACCTCAGAGAGGGAAAAACCTAAAAAGAGAGTCTCTAGAAGAAATCAGTGAGCCCAAAAAAATTAGTTTATTGGAAGACTATTATAACCATTGGGTTAATAGTAGATTCATCTCTTTCTCCCAGGGATATAGCCTAAAAAGATGGACCACGTAAAATCTCAGTGTCAGTAAAAATTTTCTCTTATTTGTTTTATTTGCATGTTTTCCCACTCATGCACACACATCAACTTTGGTAAATTTTGTGCCCCATATATTCGTATTCCGTTGGGAGGGCTCTAATTGGGTGAGCCCAACAATCCCTACCCTTAACTGCTATTGCACATATGTAGAATAGATATAAGCTGGAACTAGTTGCTCTGTTTGTTCTTTCAGGCGGCTTAGTCGACAGAATTTTTCATACAACGGTTAGATCACAAAGTATGCATGTGCCGAAAGCTGCCAAAGTAAAATGTTCACACATAAATGACTCATGGTGATGCACGACAAAAAGAATTGACAACATTTAAATGATAGTATGTCATAATCAACAGTTGTTTACACGCCTAGAGTATCTAAAACCTGAGCTGCAAGTTGATTTTCCCATTCTTATGTACGTCTTCTTTTAGCAGTTGACAAGCTCAATGGTGTGGACACATAATTTGGACAACCATAAATTGAACAAAAGCAACCTTTAAAAGAAGCTATCTCAGCAGTTTGTATTTGGAGCTTCTTGCTCCACTATGCTCAACAAACCAGTTTATTCATTTGGAAATACTTCATGCACCTGCGAAAAGTACAGATTCCCCTGCCATGGTCATCGACAGCAACGCTTAATAACTTTTTTTCATCGCTTTCCTTTTGTAATTTTGTTGAGTAGACAGCATATACTTATCCTGTCATCATTTATCCTGTCCATAACTAAGTATTAGAGGTTCCGATTTGGACATGGCCTTTATCCAGCATCATGAGCACTTGTGGTGGTTTTTTTATTATAGGAAAAATTATATACGGACCAGAAAACAAATGTCCAATTACTGTTATGGTTTATGTTTTCTCAAATTTTACATCTAAGTCTTACTTTTTATTCCAATTTTACCCGTGCTTCGATTTTAAGAACATGGATCAGCATTTTTCTTTACTTTTTTATTTTTGTGACCTCTAGGACCATATTATACCCCAAAAATCAAACCATGGGCGGTTTGACATTAGCAAAATTGAACTGCCCCACATATCAATTTTACCTCAGTGTGAGGCAGTTTGATATAGGTAACATCAACCGGGGCCAAAATTAAAATAACGAAAAAAAAGGAAAAAAATGTAATATACGTTAACTTTCCTCTATTTAAGAAGTATATTAGGAAAATGTTAGTAATTTCCTATCTTCTAAAGAAAGGCTCGATTGAAGGTCGTGCATGTAAAGCATCTCTTGCCAAGACAATCTACAATTAGGGGCCGTTTGGATACCTAGAAATATATTGTCCGTGAAATATATTACTGGCGTAATACCTGCAAATGGATTACTGGCGTAATACATTAGTGCGTGATACCTGCAAATGGATTGTCACTGTTTGGGTAGTATTTAGATGCAACCTGGGAAATACATTGTTACTGTTTGGCTATATACATTACCAACATTTCTTTTTCTTTTTTGGATTTATACGCAAAAAATGGTCGAGAGTACAATCGCTCTTAGTATGTAACTTAAACTTTATCCTTATTAGTATGTAGCTTAAACTTTATAATTGCATCAGGCATAAGAATTAGCCACACCTTTTGTTTGCCTTTACCTCTTGACTTGGAATCACATGTTTTCAAGACGTTAACACTTTGGAATGACATACTTTTATCATGATAAGCCATCATGTTTTTTATGTTTTTTTTTCTTGTGCTAAAGCCTTTCGATTATCTCTCTCCAGAAAACTTCCATGGGCAAATTTAAAAGAAAAAGAAAAGTTTCAAGAAATTTGGTGGTAACTTAGAAGGCTTTATGACTAAATGAGATGTATTGGAGGAGAAATTATGTTGGGGCATTGGAAGAGATTGAATAGGTAAATTAATTTAAAAAAGTTCTGAAACAAAAAAAAAAAAAGAAAAACAGTTCAAGCACACTGATTTGTCGATTCTCTGTTAGTGAACTCAAGTATTTCGAATTTATCAGCAAACAATAACAGAAAAAAAAAAAATAACCAAAAAAAGTAAACAAACTGATCTTAGCTGAGAACCCAAATCCGTTTATTTTTTGTAACAATAACTACAACGGTTGTTGTGATTGCATAACCCAAAAAATAAATCTTGTATATCTAGAAATAAAGAAGAGCTAGCAAAAGATGGGGCTAACGGGTTTTAGAAAAAAGATGGTACGGCCGGGTTTTAGCTGTAAGTTGAAGAAGATGGGCTGGTGTGTGATTTTTGCAGTTTAAATATATATGTGATTCCGTTTCCAAAGGAGCTATTGTTTGCCGCTAAGGTTTGCAAAGGGAGCTATTAGTTGGAGCGTTTAAGTTCAATTTTTTTTATTTATTTTTTTATTTGTAGTTTATTAGAAGGTGAAACGTTTAAGTTCAATTTTTATTTTTTTTTATTTGTAGTTTATTAGAAGGTGAAACATGATTTTTGGGTAGAAAGACGTGTCCGAAAGATTTCCCCGATTAACAGTCAAGTAATATATTTTTCTTCATTCACTGTAATAGATTTCCTGATTTTTGGAGAAATCTTGAGTAATCTTTTTCTATTATGAAAATATCATATTTACATGTAATCTATTTTCATATAATAGATTTCCAAGTTCCCAAACGGCCTCTTAGTGAATGTTTTGCACCATAAGAAATTAAAATTTGATGGGATTATAGATACCACAAGGCATGTATTCAAGTCATTTTCACCTCCAACTAGGGCCGAAGCGAGAGCTCTAGTTGGTTACCAAATAGGTTTTAACCACCAATAAAGCCATAGAGACATAAAGCCATGATACATATTGGTCTTAACCACCAATGAAGCTGGAGCAAGAGATCTTGTAAAAGTGGCTACACCTCATATACATGAACCAACGTACAACGAATAGCTATGTACATGGAACATCAAATACTTATGGAATAACATGCTGAGGCTGTCCTTCAAAGGTTCACACATTCTCAGTTGGTTCCAATGTTTGAAAATATGGTTCGATGACCCGGATTATCAATCCTAAAGTATGGTATGGGTCGGTGGATCGACTATTAGGATTGGTGATCTAGTAGAGAACCAAAAAAAAAAATAAGAACTTTGAGAAACATAAAAATTTGAAAAAAAAAAAGGGTGAGTAGGATCGGCATGTTCCCTGTAAACAATCAATTCCTACCAAAAAACCGACTGCTTCCCAATATATTGTGGGAACCGGCGGACTGGCCCCGTGATTTGGAAGTGGCGATTCCAATCCATAACAACTTTCTTAATCCCTGGCTTGTTCCATAAAACATTTGGGGCACTGGCTTGTTCCATAAAAAGTCTCCGGCACTATTTGGACAAATTTTGAATGGCTTGTTCCATAAAAAGTCTCCGGCACTATTTGGACAAATTTTGAAGCCTATTATGGAAGATGGAAGCCGTAGTCCAATTATCACGGCGTGCCTGCGACACTGAAGAAGATGCTCTAGTTAAGAAAGGAGCAAAAGAAATGAAACTTAAAGCTTTCTAATTTATGAATTTAGTTTAGTTAGTCAATTTTATATATCAATTTCCTTTAAGTATGAATGTAAATTAATATTGCTCACATAGTAATAATAACAGTTATCACGACCCAAATAGACCAGTGGTGTGACTAGCTACTACTAATTTGTTCCTTTGTCGGTCTGGTCCAAAGTAAAAAAACAGATTTGGCCAAAACCCGCTCAAAATCAATTTTTGACAAGTTTTTGCCAGTCGGATCGACAATTTTCAATGAATTGGACCGACCAAACAAAGCCAGACGCTTTTTTTAATGTATTTCATATTTTTAAACTATTATTATTATTTTTCTTTGTATTTTTAAAATACGGTCAAACTGCTTTAATTAATGGTTGCATCGATTTTTATTGGACCGGATCCCTCACCAGTTCGGTCGTCGATTTGATCCTAACACAGGTATTAGAAAGCCAAATGCTTCTATAGTGCGATATAAATGGTAGATATCATTGAAAAAAAATATCAATTTTTCTTTTCTAAATCGTAGAATGATAGAATTGAGTCTTATGCTAACGCAGTCATATAGATAGATACACACATCTTGAAGGAACAACGCTATGAGTGTAAAGTACATAAACGCAATGTTTATGGGGTGCTTTCTATGTATTGCCATATGCACATGATTTATTTGTGTTGGGAGATGCATCTATCCGATCTTAATCAGTATTGAGAGTGAGCCAATAGTAATGTCACATTAATTACAATTTGATAAAAAATATAAATTTATGCCAATGTCATCATCTCTCTTCCAACTATCCGATCCAGATACACATGTGGGTTTCTAAACGTATATAAAATAGTAAGTGCATGCCAAGATGCATAATATAATTTCCCCAATTTAAAATGATAAATGTGTGTTTATCAGAGTCTATAACATCAAAAATAATTATATAAGGCCTAGGCTCTACGACAATTCCTTAAATATCTAATAATGTAATATTTCCAACCTTTCCATTAAATTGAAATGAACTATTAAGGGCATGTTTGATAATTGGAAACCACAGTTTCTAGTTACTAGAGAACTCCAATATTTCTTAACAGGAAATGCGACACCATTTTAGAAGTTGTGGCTTCCTACAGCTTTCAAACCAGTGTTAAAGAGTACCTAAATGAGGAAGCCACAACTTCCATGTTACCCCTAAAAATACATAAAAGTATGTAATGACTTAGGCCTCCAAAGAATGTAATAAGAGGCCCATTATAAAATGAAGTCATAAGACAACAAAAGGCCCACTTTTAATCACATCGTCACTGAGATCAATGGCAAGAGAATTAGACCCAAATGCAATTGCTATTTTAGACAATGCACAACAATTTGATGCACCGTCCACTCTCCATGACATATAGTGGACGTCATCATTACCATAGTTAGCCTAATCTTAAGAAATGAGAGGTACCTCAGGGCACTCTATTCCTTTGATGGCATTACTTGACATAGCATTAACATCAATATCATGGGAGAAATCAGAGCATACCTTTGCAACTCCTGATGTTGTAGGGAACTTTGAAGCATTGATGGAAGCTTGACGTGATGACAAGATTCTCATAAATCCATGGTCTCCTTAGAAGCAAATTGAAAGAAGCATCCTATATCCATGACATCGAATCTAACCACTTGGATTGCAAGTCAATGTAAGTGGGCGGATGTGATGGGCTTGGTGCTTCGTTCCATCTTATGTTGTAACTTTGGGTTGACATGGTTCAAATGCCTCTGGCTTTATATCTATCCTATTTACGGTCGTCAGTGGGCATATGAGTTAACGTATGAATATGGATATGTATTATACTGACACATATCAGTATGGATATGCATCTATATGGATACATATCTCTTGATAAGATTAGGATATGTATCATTCTGATACATATCAGTATGGATATGCATCTGTATGAATACATATATTGTGATAAGATTAGGTGGTGTCATCCATAACCATTGGTATTTATCTTTAACTGTTACTGGCCATATATTTATACGGAGTCTTCTATATTCTTGATTAACCAATTTAATAAAGTTCTCTGCAGTATTCTAAAAATTCTAACATGGTATCAGAGCAATTGCTGTTGTCGTGAGGTTGCCATAGCGTCTTTGCCCAACCTTGTCATGAGGTAGTCGTAGCCTTAACCTCTTTGCCATTATCGTGAGGTTGTCATAGCCTGTTTGCCCAACCTTGTCGTGAGGTTGTCGTAGCCTCTTTGCTCCACATTGAGGCCTCATATTCATTCCAAAAATTTCATGTCATTTTCTCACCAACCCTAACTCCTTCAATCGCCATTCCATAAACTCCTCTCTCTCTTAGCTCTTTGACATGAGCACTCATGTTGTCCATATCAAGCCTCAACATTTGGTTCTCATTCAGAGTGGCTCGCCATGCTTGACCGAAATCCAATGCCAGAAATTCCAAGCACCATCTAGGGAGAGAGAAGTTGCTACTCAAGCCCAGCTTCAAGCCCCATAGTTCAATATGCTTATTTACTCGAGTCACTGATTTGTTGTTGCATGACTTCCCTCTGCCTTCCATTGCTCGAACAAGCTACGGATCTATTTTTCATTACTTCTATTGCTTCCTTGGGGTCACCTGGGTATTGCGTGACTTCAGCTTGTTTCATGTTTTTGCTTGACTTCACGTTGATACAAAGCCCTTGTTTCATATTTTTGCATGACTTCACCTTGATAAAACCTTGGTACTTGAGGTTCCCTGCCTCTCCACTTGACTTCCCTACCTCTCTAAAGGATTAATGAGAGTGGTGAAAGAAGAAGAAACTATTCTATGCGAAACCTACCTCTAAAAATCTAAAAAAAAATCGACCCAATGAAACTTGATATCATCTGCAAAACAACCATGGAGTCATGTTTCGACTCTCTGACCTGACTCTCTACCTAATCATGCTCCCCTCTAATGCCAGACTCTTTGAGCATGGACTCTGAAAATAGCTGATCTGCCCCATTAACAGCTACCGTGTCATGTTTTCGACTCTCGGATTTATTTTGGATCCTACTGCTATCAACTCCGAATCTAACTTCCAACTGTGTTTGTTGATCCGCTGCTAGTTTTTGTTGGCTCTTCCAAGTGGCTCCTATTTGATAATCAAATTTCTCGATCCTGGTTGATGATCAAATTTTTCATTACTTGATTATGTTTAATGATTGAGTTTTTCATTGCTCAATCTTATTGGATGATGGAGTTTTCTATTACTCTATCTTGTTTGATGATTGTGTTTTTCGTTACTCAATCTTGTTTGGTGATCATGTTTTTCGTGACTCGATCATGTTTGATGATCGTGCTTTTTGTTATTTGATCATGTCTATTGATCAAGTTTTTCATTACTCGATCTTGGATGTTCTGAATGCCTATTTGTCAGCTATTAATCGAGTTTTTCATTACTCGATCCCAGATGTTTCTGAGGTCGTTTGTTCCTAAGGTCTACCGCTTTTATGTGCTTAATGTTCAAGCAATCAATGATTATTGTTCAAGCAATCTGAGCATGGAGACCACTACTTCTATCGGTCACCATATAAACCTGAAGATCCAACTCATTCATTTATTGTTCAAACTCCAGGTCATCATCTGTGAAGGCTATTGGAGTGGGTGTTGTGAGTTGGTTGATCATTCCACTCAATTCTTCTAGCGTTGTAACAGGCGAAACATGGGTCTTCTGGAGGACCTTCTCAATATGGAGTCCATGTGTTGGAGAGTTCATGAACAACTCCAAAATCGAAATCGGAGCTTGGATCTTGCTAAAGTGGTCCAGTAGATCATATGCAGTTGAATCCTCTTGGGATTTGTTGGTGGAGGAGGATGCATATGCTGGCCAACTAGTTTTGTCGGCTGATGACCCTATCCTTTCTACCAGGGTTTTTGCCATTAACCTAGTTGGCTTGAAGATGTGCCCCTTCCTTATTAGTGAGCCATCTTCGTCGACACCTATCATGAGAAGGTTGCCTCTATGAAAATGATAGGCTCTGTTCACATGTTCTTCAATGATGAAGCTCCTTTGGGGGCTATATTGCCCCAATCAATGGAGTGATGTTTACATCTAGTTGTTCATAATTATATTCATCATATTTTTGTGGATGTTCCATAGCTTTGTCCAAAGGAGGTCCCCTAAGAAGCTCCAACAAGTCAAGCTGACCTTGTTAGGTCATTTTACTATTGGCAGTGGGGAGTATGAACTAGGCAGGATCATCTTCTTGTTGATCATCATCAATCATGAGGATGACCACACTCCCTTGCGGATTGTCTTTTACTTCAATATTATCAGTGGTATCTTTGTTGTCAGGGAGGGGATTGATGAAAACTCCTATCGATTGATTGGACTCATTCACACGTTTGCTTAGCTTTAACACATAAATGGCACCCTTATCAATGAGTCCTTGGAGGACACGTCTAAAGTGTTTGCAATCTTGTATATCATGTGTGTGATCGTATGCCATTTGCACCACTTCAACTTATCTTTTGCTTCATGTGGGGCCTAACTATGTGGGTAGGTTTTTCTAAAGGCGCTTGTTGAGAACTTGGCTAGTCAGTTTTTTTTATTAGCGTGAAGTTCATATCTTGCCATAGTCTCTTAGAAGTCTTTCCTCCTGTCACCCTATGTTGATTCTTTTCATTCTAAAGAATCTACTTGGACAATCGAACAATATCTTACGGATTGTCATTGAAGACAATCTCATTGGCTTGACTACTGCCATTTCTTTTCTTGTTGTTGTAGTTACTCTTCTTATTTGAAGAAGAGATTACAATCTTGTTCTCCATGAGCACAACACTAAATGCAACAATCTTGATCCTTTCAAAGAGGGCTGCTCTCTTTAGCATTGATTGAAGGAGAAGGGTGGAGTTCCATGACTAAAGAAAGTCATATATTTAGTGGGGAGCATTCTTTAATCTTCAAAGGTTCAGAGAGTTTACCTTGATGAACCTTGCAATTGCATCTCAAAATCGGGTGACATAGTTAGAGAACACTTCACCATGCTTTTGATTAATAGCCTATAACTCTATGAGAGTGACAGGTCTTGGTTTGGCCCTTTAATAATATGAGGTGAAACACTTGAATATTTTATAAGGGATAATATGTAGGAAATTCTTCATGATGTCTCAGTGTTAGAGTAGAGCTTCTCCGGATAGGTTGCATTGGAACATTGTCTTATTATGACTCTGATAATCCTATAGGGCTGCGACCGTCAATAAGTAGGCAGTGACATGTGCATCGGGGTTCCCTTTTCTAATAAACTTGGTTTGAAACTCAAGGAACATGAACCCATAAGGGCTGAGGGTGTCCTCTACATTATCCTTTAGGGTAAGGCATCGTGAAATCCCATTCTTGCTAGAGCATTTGCGACGGCTATCATGTGGGTTGTTGGTAGAATGGTAACCTCACCAATGAACTGGTTGGCAGGCATACATTGATGGGAATACCTATATGATAGGAGAGGAACTATCTAGGTAGTTTATTAGTTCGAGTGTCTCGAAAGACCTTATGAAGTTCAGCTCTGTGGGTAGACTGACCTAGAAGCTCCCTAACATGCTACGAGTTAGGCTGCATGACTGGGGATGACCAGTTCGAAATTTGGCCAATTTGTTTTTGTGGTCAACCTAAATTATTAGCATACACTCTAGCTGATTGATGGGCAAAGGCTTGTATATTATAGCCTTGATCAGCTAAAGAATTCAAAAAGCTTGCACATCAAGGTTTTCTTGAAATCGACTAATAATAATGCCTTCCTGCCCTACGACATTCAATTGCGAACGAGGAGTATCCTTAGTGGTGCTATGGTGATTAGACGCTTAACTTGCAGTCCTAGGCATGTCGAGGCCCTGACTGGCCAGGCCGTGGATTTTGTGGTTTATAGAATCACATGGATCCTAGTAGTGTGATGGGTAATTGGAAAGGGTGTGGACCTCATTTGCTATGCCTTGGTGTATATTAGATTGGGTAGTGATTCCAAGTTCTTGGAATATCAACGTTGCCCTAATCCCTTGGCTATTGAGGGTGGTCCTAGAATTGAATACTTCATGACGATGGGTCGTCCTATGAGATCTTCAAGGATAGCAACATGTAGTTCTGGCCGATAAACTATGGATCCCTTTACACATGAGTTTGATTGCCTATGAGCCTAGGGGCATGTCCATGGCATACTAAAATATATTGCTTCTAGGATTCATGTATACGTTTTCAAACCCAAGCAAGGATGATATGGTTGACTCAATGTCAGAATCGCCACAGACATTGACTCGACAAAGAGATATCTCCTGGCGATGACTCACTACAAGCCACACAAAATACTTGACAACTTTGCCCTAAGTTTCTAGAGTAAGGTAGGTATGGTGGGGTTCCTAACTAGCAAAATTTTGAAATATAATTAGGTTCGACTGGTACCCACCTACGTCAAAGCCTACCATAAATGGAGTTCTTCAGTCCTACTATATGTGGGTTCATTTTAGAATAAGAATGAATGGAGTTGGAATCCACATTAATTCGAATGCTATTAGTGTGTCGATAGGTAATATCAACCAAAATCCAAGCTATTAAGACATGAAAAAAATGAGAAGAGGTAGGATACACAAGTAATTGAATCTTATCATGGATTAGGAATGAAAAACCACATATGTGTTTACACAAGATTATGAGACTTATAGAACTAATCAAAGTTTATTTTGTCTAAGATCATTTCCAAACTTAAGATTTAAAAGAGTCGAATAGGTGGGTCCCGTCAAAATTAGATCTATAGAGAAATCAGCCTCAAAGACCTATTCTTTTAAATCTGCGGCCATGCTAGCTTAGGTAGTGTGAAATCTGAAAGAAAGAAAAATAACGGAATAAAAATAATGAGAAAATAAGAACAATAAATCTACTAAAACAAATAAATATAAATGATGATAAAACTAAAGAAAATAATAGAGCAAACCACGCCATAAACAAAAAAGAAATAAAAACTAAGACGACAAGATAATATCAATAAAAAACGAAGAGAATAATGAAGAAAGTAGGAATAATAGATTAAAATGAAGAAAATAAAGAAAACAATAAAAAATAATAAATGAACTAATATAAAAGAAAGAAGAACCCGGAAGGTTGGGTCCTTAGGCTCGGTACCTAGAGTTGGACCTAGATCAAATAATAAAGATTAAGTCTTTACTCCTTGATCTTTGAGATTGACGATCTTGAATGATTGATTATGATTGATTACATTCCTGGGAAGAGACAGATGCCTATTTGTTTACGTTTAAGGATTTTAATGACTGCAAAGGATTATATTTTTCTCTATGAAATTGGTTGGAGCAAGGTCCATAAACTAGGGTTTGAATGGCCTAGTCTAGGGTTTGAAGGCTGCATGTTTTGATGACTAGGGATTAGGGTTAGCGTCTCTGTTTGCATCAAAGTATGTTAAAACGGTTGGAAAAAGACTCTTCATAGGCAAAATACACCCCAAAATAGGAAGGCAATGATCTGGAGCAAATCCAGAGGTGACACATGGGTTGCGCGATGGTATACGGTGCAAAATTTCTTTCTCCTGCACCACATATTGTAGCATAGAAATATTTCCCCTTTGGTTTTTACAAGTTTGTTCCAGAGATCATGTTGAGTCCAATTGTGGTGGCCTGAAAAAAAATCAAATACTTTGTTAAGGCTGCCATCTACCATTTTTGTTCTTTTCGATATATAAAAAAAAGGCCCTTTCCTGGGATATTGGTTTCTTAACATGGAGATTTGATGATATTGTCCTACCTATCTTAAAATTTTGGAATATTTGACTTTCTAAAATAAGCCATTTAGGATATTTGGGATAATATTGGGAATATTTGGAGGATATTTAGTTTCCTAAATGGATTTTGGAATATCTAAGGAATTCAAAAACCAAGATAGAAGAGAGAATTGGGGGGTCTACTGGGATTCTAGATAGCAACACATTATTAACATTGTCAGTGACACGATCGTCGATGTTTTTCAGGTCCCTTTGGCACACGAAGCTCTGTAGTGTTTTCTTCTATTTTCTTTTCGATGCTTTGGACGGCATTTGGGAAAGTTACATAGGTTTTCTAAAGAGTTCACATTACCACGATGCAACTTGACATAACCCATGGTGAGTACCAAAAAAATGTTTACAGCAGAATCAATCCCGAATGACTTTTGTGATCAATGCTTACTTCGCCTTAAACTTTTTATTTTTTTGAAGCACAAGGAGTGGATCCTATCGAGTTATGGCCCAAGGAAAGGTTCATTTTGTAGGTAAACTGATCCCTCTGTGGACCACCAATTGTATCAGTTGGTCTTGCACTAGAGTAGAGCCAAAACACATAATACATAACAAAGGAAAGAAATATAGAAGAAATAAGAAACAAGATCCCTATGCGAAGCCAGGCCAGGTGCCTAGAGTCAAGGACCTAGATTAGACTACTTCAAATGTGCTTTTTTAACTCATTTCAATGAGAACTTGTTGGGATTGTGTGGCCATTTAAAGGCCATATGAGAGTATGTATTGAAAACTTTATATCTAGTGATACGATAGCTCGAGTGGGAGTGTGGTATCGATGCACTATGTGGCATTTTTTATGTCATAACTCACTTGAGTTTCGATAGGCTAGGCTAGGCTTAGGTTGATGTCTGAAACCCTTAGCCCTTGACCTATAGTGCAACTATTAAGGATTTGTAGGGTCATTCCTTGATGCGGTGGAGAGATGCTCAGGGTGGTTGGGCAGGGGACTGTGTGTGACCCTTGTATAAGATGGTTTGCTTAAAAGGACAAGGGTCAAGTTCCTCATCATTAGCATCACACAACATATATATTAGATAGTCATCTGGGAAGCAGTCAATTAGGGGTGTCATGCACAGTGCGGAAGAGATGTCTCCTGACAGCATTGGATCATATTGGAAAGTCCTATGAGATAGTGTGCTAAATGAGACCTGGACATGTCCTCAAGGAGGAACCTATAATCCATAGTCTAGGATCATGTTCTCTTCATTTATTGTCTAGTTTTGATAGACCAATCACGAACCCCTGCGATTGGTTGTAGAAAATGGGTTTCATTGGGTTGGTTTGAGAAGACAATATTGGGATACAATTTTTTAAAAAGATGGAGGGCCTCAGTATATTTGTGGTATCATCTAATTCCCATCAAATTCATTTCTAATATGTTTAAATATATTTTATTTAAATTTATAAATATTAAATAAATTTTAAAAGCAGTCTAGATATTTTATTTTCCTAAAAAGGAATTTAAAGTAAAAAATAAATTTCTTGAATTTTAAACTTTCAAAGATAAACAAAAAATACTTATTGGACTCTAAAAATTATTGTATTATTTTATAAAATAACTAGAATGTGGGGGCACATGCGTGATGGTGATCCACCATATGGAATCCTTCTAGGTGGGGGCGTAGGGCCCTCTTGGGACCCACATGGGTGGCATGCCCCACCTCCTCCTTTTTTTCTCTCTTGACTTGCACAACAAGTCTTCTAGAAGGTTTTTTTTGTAGAATGATCTTTGAAGAATGCTTGATTGATTTTGAAAAGGGAAAGTGTCTAGATTGATTGAAATCGATATTGTGAATTACTTTATCTTTCAGTTTAGGAAACTAATGGATTATTTTCAACACATTTCATTTAATCATAATGGCTAGACTAAGAAATATAAAAGTAAGGTCTCTTTACCTCACAGATCTCCAAGATTACAGTCAGGATTGAGTCTCCATAATAATGGCAAACCTAAGACCCCAAAACCTTAGTTTTGCACTGGAAATATGCTCTATGGGGATAAGTTCTAACCAGATCGGACATTAACCTCTCTCTCTCTCTCTCTCTCTCTCTCTCTCTCTCTCTCTCTCTCTCTCTCTCTCTCTCTCTCTCTACTCTACTACGTACTACGTACTACGTACGTACGTACGTACGT
>NW_006498233.1:3521011-3544311 GCF_000471905.2 Amborella trichopoda
ATTGTCCATCTCAACATCGAGATGTATGAATATGAAAAAAAAAAAAAGAGATTTTGAGTACTAGAAATAATGCATCTTGCAATACATTATCTAGACCGTCCATTTTCAAGGTTTTAATATATTTATAAATCTACTTGATTTTAATCATTTTTAAAGTTCAAATTTTGTGATTAGATATAAAAATAGGTTTTCAGATAATCCTAAGATTTTATAATTATATACTGTTTTTTATTGATGATACACGGATCGTTATATGTCTAAAAGAGAATAGTTGTTTCTTTAAAGAAAAAACAAAAGTAGTTATGTAGCAAAACTCCATATATTGTGTTGGTACAATATTTTTGCAAAATTGCACAAACATCTTCATAGAAAAGAAAAAAGTTTATACAAGGTTGCAACCTTAAAATGTAGAAGTAAAGATGTGCCTCAAAAATCTATTGAAAAAGGTAGTTTTAATATTGAAAAACCCTCTAATTGATGATCTCGACATCGAGATGAATGACTATAAAAATAAAAAAAAAATATTGACTTTCAGAAATAGTGCATCTTACAACACATTATCTAGACCGTCCATTTTCAATATTTTTATATGTTTATTGATCTACTTGATTTTAACCATTTTTTTTTGTCTAAAATTTTATATTTAGATATGAAAATATATTTTCAGATAATCCTAAGAATTCTTTATGTCAAATATGATACAATTTAGAGGTGCACCTTAATTGGATTGTTTAAGGTTGCAACGTTATAGAAACCACACCCCATAGAAAATAAGAAAAATAATGTTTTTTTTTAATAAAATAACTTTTATATCATTTTGAATGTTTATTTATTTATGGAAAAAGAAGACAGAAAGAGTTAAAAAGGTGTGTAGTGTAAACCTCATACTATGAAAGTAAAGTACACCTCAAAAACCCAACAGAACATATTATTCCGAGACTGAAAAATCCTTCAATTAATCATCCCATCCTCAAGATGTATAGATATGGAAAAAAAAACAAAAATTTCAAATTCTAAAAATTGTCACACATTATTGAAACCATCCAATTTCAAGATAAATGCTTATAGATATGTTTGATCTGACCATCTTAAGAGTTTTCGACACTAATAACATAGTGGTACACCTCACTTTGATAGTTTAAAGTTGGTTCCTTGTACAAATTGCACTTTCAAGATTTACAAATAGAGTTTTACAATTTACATGAGGGTTAATTTTTGTAGGATTCTGATGCCAATCATATATAATAATAAAAATAAAAGTATTCAAAGAGAAAAGGTTCATAAAAAACAGAAAAAGAAGCATGTATTAAAAGAGAAAAGAGCTGTTGAAACCAAATCAGTTAAAGCAAATACATTTAATTATTAATCATCATTAACATTTGCAGACTAGTTTTGTCATAAGCCACCAAGGTCAACTGCATCCCACTTCTCTCGAGATCTTATCGACCTAATTTAATGAACCTACCCTTACCTTTTCAAATGATGATCAATGAGCTCTGATTTTCTTTAATCATCACAAATTTGCCACTCCTTTACCTGGTAGGGCACTCAACACTGCTTTTGACTCTAAACATGCATTTCTTTTCCGTATATAATTATATATTGATTAAGTTAGGCTTCATTTGTTTCATCTCCTTTCCCTAGTTATTCTCTTTGCATATTATTTTTTAGATGTGATTTGCACAAGGTGTCAATCTTAAACAATTCAAGTAATGCGCATGTCCAAAGCTCATAAAAAGATATAATTTTGGTGTCGAAATTTCAAGGGTGACCTGAAAAACTACTTCAGATCTAATAATAAAATTTAAAACACAAAAATAATACAAAGAGAAGATTTACGAATACATGAAAATCTTTAGAATGGATGGTATAGATAATATATAACAATAAAGCCATGAGTTTTGTCAAAGAA
Organism: Amborella trichopoda; assembly: GCF_000471905.2. The sequence continues at coordinate 3,522,924 of NW_006498233.1, forward strand.
AAAAAACAATAATGTATACAAGATGTATCATTTTTTGGACTTCAAAATTTTTTTCCACATCCATAAATCATGCAGTAAGATGATCAATAGAGGGTTTTTGAGCATTAGAATAACTTTTTTAGATAGATTTTTCTAGCAATGTTTTTTTTTTTTTTTTTACAATATAGGATTGCAATCTTATATAAACCTTTTTAGGAAAATTATAAATACCCCTTATATTGGACTTTCTAGACAACATCCCCCCAACAAACTTTTTTGTCATAAGTTGCACCCCAACACTAACTTTTTTAATAAATACCCTCAAGTAAAAAAAGTCATAATTTTTAGGATCAAAATGCCTCTCTCTCTCTCTCCCCGAACACCCACATCTTAAAGTTTTTCCATAACACACCAAAAGGCGGTCCGACAATATAAATGAGCAGTTCGGCAATATCCCAAAGCGATCCGACACTGCCAAAGAGCAGTCCGGTAATAGGCCCATGTGGTCCAGTAACAGGACCCATACGGTCTGGCAATATGCCCAAAACACAGCTCAACAATTATTATGTGACAATGTGCACTCGATCCGGCATGTGCCCTTAGTCAGACATATTGTTGACTCGATCTAACTACGAGAATGTGATGTCATCGTGTATAACCAAAAGCATTTGTGTCAAAAAATAATATCTCTTTAACTTAAAGGTATTTACTAAAAAAGTTTGCTCTCCAATTTTTTTTCGTATTTTTTTTATTAACGATGCGATACCCAAGGATGGTTGCCATTATAAAAAAGACTAAGGTTATTTTGGTCAATAGGATAGCTTTGAACTTTTTGAACGCTAGTGCATGCGAGTGATCATGAAGAGAAAAGAAAGAGAAAAAAAAAAGGAGAGAGAGATTGAATATGATGAGAGTTGCTCACATGCATCCCATTTTAGTGAGTCACCCACTCCCCACCCACACCAATTTCTTGTTGCTAATTTATTAAGAAAACCTTGCAAAATCAAAGTTGAGATATTTCATGTAAACCCTAATTTTTTTATGGGTGCGATTTTTATAGAGCCTAGGCTCTAAACAATCAAAGTAGAACCTACCTTCAAATAGTGTCGTGAAATGTGATTTCAATATTGAAAATATTTGTAATAACCTTAAAATATATTTTTATATTTATTTATAAAGCTTAAAACTTCAAAATACAAAATAGTATAGATCGACATATCTATGAAAGCTTGAAAATCTTGAAAAATTGAAAGTTAAAAAATGTGTTATAAAATACACTATTTCCAAAACTTGAAATCTATTTTTTTTCTCATGTCCATGCATCTTGACATCGAGATGATCAATTTGAAGATATCTAGGCATCAAAACAACCACTTTTAGTAAAAATTTTGAGGTAGGGTCAAATTTGATTGTCTAGAGTCTCGGCTCTATATAAACTTTTCCCTTTTTTTTATTTAAGCAACTTCAAATAATTGAAAAGGACAGAATATTCTTTTAGGTAGTATAATAGTATGATACCTCTACTTTAAAAATGGTAAACAGCCGGGGCTCCATGGATGGATCCCTAGGAAAGTCTTGTACAAACCTTGTAATACCAAAAAGTACCCTTGCATTCAAATCCCATGGAAACTTAAATGGCGAGGAAGAGCTTTATGGGAAAGTTCTTTCTTGCATGATTAGCGATTTTAATGCATGTTTTTATACAAAAATGTATTCAATGCATTTTTGTGAGAAAGCAGCTTGGCATTTATCTGGGCGTGACAATGCTTTCCCAAGTTGATAGAAAAGCTCTCTTTGTTAAGGGTGTGGTTTGCATTGTAAACCTTAAAACACCCAATATAAGGCAAACCTCAAAACCGCGCGGGAAGATGCACTTTTTGTTAGAAAACTTGTATTTTTGGATATTTGGGCCTAATGCCCGCATGAATATGTATTCCAAAAATAATGATAGATATATAATACCTTATTTTATAGGGTTAAAAAGATGTATACCATTAAAAAAAGTAACATATACAATAAACCAACTTCTGAATATGAGTACACATAAAAGAAGAAAAATATTGTGCAAAAAAATAAGTGCATCTTTTTATAATTTCCACAATCCCCCTTAAACTCAAGATGTGGTTAAGAGTTTAGACAACCGAATGAGGTCTTAGAAACAAAGCAAGAATATAAAGAACTTGATCAACAGGTCTCCGGAACAAACATGATCGAGTAACGAAAAAAGCTCGATCATCACACAAGATGGAGTAATAAAAAACTTAATCATCGACCAGGATAAAAAAATTCGATCATCAAGCACGAAGCACTTGAAAGAGCCAATGAAATCAGGGGTGCATCAACAAATACATTTAGACCTTAGATACGAAGTTGAGAATAGTAAGATCCAAAACATATCAAAGACTCAAAACACGACTCTACAGAGAGACGGATCATAGAGTCGCAAAACATCTCGGTCGTTGTTTTGTAAATGGTGCAAATCGGGCATTTTCAGATGCCGTTTTCAAATATGGATCTAGATGCGGGTTTCAGATCCGGCTCACCAAGGTCCAACAACAATGATTTTCCTTCATGTTTAGCGGATTTCCCTACTGGTTTCAAATTTAGAGCCATGTGAGCGATCATCCCGGTCCCCAAGTGAGAAAACTGACTCAAAAGACAGTAGTTCGCATGAGATTTTACAGAGAGTCCAAAAACTTTTCACAAGAATTTTCATTCTTGGCCACAGAAGAGGCCTCTCTCTCTCTAGTTAATAAAAAACGTAGTGGCTAACTGGGCCTCAAATTGGAGTAGTTGTGAGACAAGAATTGCATTCCCTACAATCAGATGACTCACGAATTAAGGTTTTAAAACAAAGTGATTTATTTTTATTTGTCAAAAAAAAAAGAAACACAATGTCTAGGGTGTGAAAGGCCTAATACAGGTCTCCAGATATAATAGGGGATGTGTACGTTAAAGAAAGCCGAATTCAATTGAGAAGGCAGAGGAAGCAAAGAAGTATGCAAGAACGAAGCAAAAGGGAAGCATATTTATTTATTTATTTATTTATTTATTTTTACTCTTTTTTTTTTTGGGATGGAGAAGTACAGGACGGGTGATACAATGGGTCACAGAAAGACGGTGATGCAAAAGAGTGTGGACGGAAGCAAAAATTGGCGGGTGATTTTTTGGAGGTATGGAGCGCAAAGAGGCAAATAAGAGGGGGACGTTTAGACAGACATCGTATAGGAATGGATGTGATAAAGATGAATTTGACTTTGATATCATGTTAGAAAACTTGTATTTCTAAATATTTGGGCCTTAAGCCCTCATCAATATGCATTCTAAAAGTCACGATAGATGTGTGTATAATACACTAGTTTATAGGCTTACAAAGATGATACAAAATATAATATGCAATAAACCACTGTCTTAATATGGGTATATATAAAAAGAATGAAAATATTGTACTTAAGAATAAATGCAGGTTTCTATAATATCTACATTGTTTGGCATTGGAAATCTCTACAAAATCTATTTTCCCTTCTAAATAGAAAATTTAAAGCTAAAAAATTGGAGTAGATTGAACAGATCTATAGTTGAAAATCTAAAAACTTGTCCAAATAATACATTGCAAACTGCATAATTTTAAGAACGATAAATCTTTTTTTTTTTTCTTATTCCTACATCTCGAGGTCAAGATGATCAATTGGATGTTTTTCAAAATCTAAACAACCTTTTTTGGCGAATTTTTTGAGGTTCCCCTTGCATCTATAGTATAAGGTTAATTAACTTACATAAAAATTTTCCCCTAGTTAATGACCTTTGTCTATAAGGTTGATTACCTTATGTAAAATATTTTCCCTAAATTAATTACTTTTGTTAGAGCCCTCGGAAAGTATCTTTACAAGAAACAAACTTGGTGGGGAGCAGTATCCCGTTGGGGACAATTGGAAGGGTGCACAATGGTTTATAGTATCCCGTTGGGGACAATTGGAAGGGTGCATAATGGTTTAGATTTCACAGGGCTGTGTCCAACAGCCAAAAATTATTCTCGTATTTTATGTTTTATTTAAATAAGATATTTATCTAAAATTTGAGGTATAGGTATATTTGTATAAATATAACTAAATAATAATGATAAAAATATTTTAAATAGAAAAACAACCAAAATACTCTTAAATCTCTTTTGATCAAAATTGCTGATTCAAAATATTTTTTAGAATTTTAATTCAATTTTGCTAATAAAATAAAGCTATAGCCTAAATCTCATTTTAATATTATTTTTAAATAAAAACTAAAACTAAAAGTAAAAATAAAATTTAATTTTAGCCATTGAATGAGGCTTCTGAGCTATTAAAAGGCGCTTATGCCTAGATGCATTAGACATAGCTCTACGTTTCCTATTGGCTCTGCCAGCGATCACCATAAAACGGAGCTAGCTAACTCATAGGGTTATAGGGGATTGATTACAAATTTACAATGATGCATGTAGGCTACAAATAATAAACTATATGATGCATGTAGGTTAAAAATAATAAACTACAAATAATCGTGGACGTCCATGGTCAACAATACATAGCTGACTTGAGAAAAAAAAAATTTTGGGTAAGTCAAGGGGGAAAAAGGCCCCTTACCCGATATTTCATGAATAAAAAAAGAAAAAAACGCATTATGTTACAACCTTATAGTGGAGAAATTTGCGTCGAATCATGCAATAATGTTGACTTGATCAATTCCTGTACAAAACAGGCACAAGAAAGGTTAATGACGTGACATATAATGTTCTGCTGGTAAATAGAATGAAATTTAATGTATTTTTCTAATTACCAAACTCAATTATTATTTCTTTTTATAGATATTCTCTAAATCATCTGAATCCTTAAAAAAAATTGTTTCATGTGGGCCAGACCGTATTTGTATAATATGCACTCAAAGTATAAAACATCCATTTTAAAGAGGATGCAAATAGGTTGTTTATTTAAAAACAAAATGTAACTAATGGTCTCAATGTTTTTTTTATATAATTATTATTTTTAGTTTTTAAAATTTAGTTATTTTTTCATATTCATAGTCTCCATGTTAAATATTATATATTCTCTAAAAATTAGTCAAATTATATTTAAAATATATATTTATTGCCAAGCCCGCATTTGTAAATGTGCGGGCTTGGCCGCATGCTAACCGCGTCCATCTATAAAAGATAAATCATTTTTGGCAATGTGAAGTTTCCTTCGGGTTTCTTAATATGTATAAACGCGAGGTGGAAGAGATGAATTTAATGTGGAGGACAAAACTTTTTTATGTACCTCCCTGTACAGCAAGCGAGAAACAGAAAAGCCGAAAGTCATTCTACTCCCATAGGAAAAGAATGTTCATTTACACCCTCAAATAAAACCTCACCAGAAATTAATTTTAGAATCTTTAATTTTTTATGATGTAAGATCTTCAACCCATAAATTAACTTCAATAAAAAAATTTCCTAATTGCACCCTCCATACACTTGAAAAAATAATGTCCCTGATTTGAATAGATACCATCCAATTCTTAGATGGTGACTAAGGCAGCATAAATAAACTATATTATCCTGGGATCATAGTATATGCACTTAAAAGAAATTACTTGTGTATCAGACTATCCATTGGCAAAATAGAGAGGATATAGCAGAATCCTCCCAGCTAGATATTTACTCCCCTCGAGTAGCATACCAATTAGAAATATTTTTAATTTAATTTTTTGGGATTTGCTTAAAATTATGGGATAAAATTATTTAAAAAGTTGAAATATTTTAAAAAATCATTAACGAGATCAAATGATAACAATTAAAAAAAACCTTCCAAGATGCCCTTGTTTATGATTAGGAAGGAGGAACAATCAAAATCATTTTAGTAAATTGACCTTAAAAAAAGATCGATAAAAATACCCATTCTTATTCAGGTTTATAAAAAAAAAATACTATTTAGAATTAGTGATGAGAAACAGCTCAGAGTGTTTTTTTGGTTATGTTGCATGCAAGACATTAAGGTGCCAAGTGATAAAAATACCCCTTTGTTGTTTATCATCACTAATCGTGAATAATATGTTCTTTATTTGTAGTTTTTAATGAGCAAGGTTATTTTTGTCATTCAGTTGGGGCCTCATGGTCAGTTGGGGCCTCTTGGTTATTGAAATGTCCTTAATTGTTCCTCCTCAATCCAAAATAATGGCAATTTGGTAACATGTTGGAATTTAAACACTTTAAATGATATTTTCCCTAAAATCATAAGGGAAAAAAAAGGCTTTTAGTTCTAAACACTTAGATCTTACAACATGTTTTCAATTAAATACTAATATTTTATTTTGATGAAATACACGAATATTATTTCTTTGGAAAAAGTTTATATAGGGCTGAAGCACAAAACAATCAAATTAAATCCTTCTTCTAAAATTTCACTAAAAGAGGTTGTTTTGATGCTCAAATATCCTCAAATTGATCATCTCAACATCAAGATGTATCGACATAAGAAAAAAAATAGATTTCAAGTTTTGAAAATAGTGTATCTCGTAACATATATTTAGATGGTCAATTTTCAATACTTTCAAGTTTTATAGATATGCTCGATCTACATTATTTTTTAAATTATAAATTTTATAATTAAAAATAAAAATATATTTTAAAGCTATCACAAAAATTTTCAATATTAAAACCATATTTCTTGATACTATTTGAAGTTGAGCTTAACTTTGATTGGTAGAGCCTCGGTTCTATACAAACCGAACCCTATTTTTTTTTTTAGGTTGAACAACTAGGGTGAAGAGCTAAATCAATAAACAATGAGAAACCTAGGGAGCATATACCCGCAGGAGCAGGTAATGTTCTGGCACGAAAAAGATGGAGACACGAAGGGCATCTGGTGGCGGTAGGAAAAGAGAAAGGCGCTTTGGGAAAGCGAAGCAACGAGGATTACCAACTCCGTAAGGATGCGCACGGAATTGTCAGAATTTGTCGGGCCATTCCACGAGCCACATGGCCCCCTTATTTAATAAAGTCGTAGCCCAAAACTCTCCCCTCTCTAGAGAGAGAAATTCCAAAAGCGAAGAGAGAGAAACAGAGTTTTTTTTAGAGAGAGAGAGGAATAGAGTTATTTTTTAGAGAGAGAAATGGAGTTATTTTTTAGAGAGAAAGAGAAAGAGTGGGGTTCTTCGTCCACGATCTTTTTGACTCCTTCTGGGGTGGGTTGAATTCACTATCCTTCCTCCATTAAAGCGAACCTTCGAAACGAATGATTGGAGCCCAAAATTTAGCAATTTTTTTTTTTAAAACAAAAGTTAGAGAGAGAAAGCAAATCTCAAGTGCATTTTGTTCCTATTTGCAAGCCTCTGATTGAACACCCCTCTACTGGAGCCTTAAACACGCACACACACGCAGACTCTCTCTCTAGAATTAGCGTTTCTCTCTCTCTTCTGCGTATCGTACGGTACTACGCTACAGCGAATCGGAAGGAAGTATCAGCGTACGGTCGAAGAATAAAAATTTCTTCTTCTTCCCTCTCCTCCCTCTGTCACTTTGCTGCTTACTTTTTTTTTTTTGTTGCTTTGTTTTGAATCTTTTAATATGACGCCAGATGATGGAGGAGCTGTGATTTAACGGTGGATCGATAAAGCAGATTTGACGTCATATACTTCCAATTAGTTGCAGTAAATAAGAATCCATCTTTTTCTTCATCTTTTCCCCCTTTGAATTTCTTTTTTAAATTCCTTTACCTCTGCACTCAAATTAGGGGGTGATCTGAAATGTATCAGAAGCTTTGAATAACTGTTTAACAACTTTTCAGTTTCACTGATAAATTTCTCTGAGTTTCCCTTTTCGCGCGTGAAGATCGTCAGATTGTGTGTTTTTTTTAATGATTTTTATCCATCTGGCTCTAAATTTGGAGGAAAAAGCTCTTGAAATTTGAGGCATTTCTGACAAATTTGGCGGGATATGGTTTTTTTCCGCTATTTTCTGGGAAAATCACCTGAAAGTTCTACGAGTTCCAACATTGGATGATCAGTTATCTTACTCCAATAATTACTGCTTAATCAGAGTATTTATGGTCGAAGTTAGGGTTTTTAACTGTAAGCAATGAAAAATGCCCTGTAAAGACCGCTAGATTTGGGGGCTTTGACAAAAGTGAGCTTTTACAATGGTGAAATCCGTTTTTTGTACTTGAATGCAGTGAGAACTATTTTTGGTAGGTACTTTCTAAAAGATACAGGGAATGTTGTGTCAATTACAGTGTAAATACGCCATCACTTCTACATCTGGTGCCTCCTCCTAATCCAAAAGAGCGGTAAAATTTTTCAAAAAAAAAAAACCTGTGTTTTTTACTTTTACTTCAAGGGATTGATAAATGGAGTAGGTACCACCAGATCTGGAGGTTGTTTGACCAAATACCGCATTTGATTCACAGTCGAGAGAGAGGGTAGAATCGAGTTTCACTGTTGAGAGAGACGATAGAGTGGAATCCGGTTTCACTATTAAGAGAGAGAGAGTGCAGAGCACTGGAGTTAGAGTTTTGCTTGCTTCTGCAGAAGCAGTGGAGTAAAATAGTAACAGTCCAAGACTTTACTCAAGATTAAAAAAATAAAGAGAAGAGAAAGTAGAGTTGAAATTTTTGGGTTGTTTTACTTGCTTGTTGAGAAAGCAAGGGAAAGGGGTTATTTATTAGAGCATGGAATTGGTCAATATCTGCCTCTAGTTTTTTCACACTGGGATCTTGTTTTGTCGGAGAGGTGCTTTTATGGAGCCTGCGTTTTTTCTCCATAGGCTCTGTCCTTTTCTGCTGTTGCTGCTTCTTCTTCACCTGTTTTGAAGAGAGAGAAAGAACTGCTCACTAACTGTTAACTAACCCTGCTGCTACTTTTTAGCCTCTGCTTCTTCTGAAACCATAGACCTGAAAACTTTGAAAAAAAGATAAGATTTGGTTGAAATGGTGGGAAAGAAGAAGAAACCACAGTAAAAAAAAGTGGGAAAAAGGAGAAAAGGGCTTTGCCCCTGTTAGGTGAGAAGCTTATATAAAGCTAAAGCAATGTCACAAGGTTCCGAGAGAGAGTTAAGGAAAGTAGAGCAGTGGAAATGGTCTGAGATGCAGGGGCTTGAGCTCGTCTCTTCTGAGGTAACAATTAAGAGAGAAGAAGACCCATCTCCTCCTGTTTTAGAGAGGGAAAGAATGGAGACTGAACCAGAGCCAGTTTGTGTTGCAGACGGGGGGAGAGAGAGAAAAAGAGATGGTGAAAAGGGCAATACACTTCCTAGTGTGGGGTTTATGAAGCTTTTCAGATATGCAGATGGGTTGGATTGTGTTCTAATGGTGTTGGGCACAGCAGGAGCTATTGTTCATGGCAGTTCTTTACCTATCTTCCTGAGGTTCTTTGCGGATCTTGTGAATTCGTTCGGATCAAATGCTGATAATCCAGACAAGATGATGCAGGAAGTCCTGAAGGTAAGTGTTAATTGCCCTCTCTCTCTCTCTCTCTGTGAATTAACAGAGCAGAGTGTATGGTACCAAAAAATTTCCCCTCCTATCATTTACAAAGCTACTACTCCTTCATCCTACGTGCTTCCTCCTAAATGTCGTGAATAACATGCCGGATTTCTGAACCAGTTCCATTAACCATTCGGGATCTCCTCCAAATTTGAGTGGTTGCCTTTTCAACTAATTTGATAATTATATTCACAACAGCCATGAATGTAACATTGACAACTCCATTACTTTGTGTACCAGTACGCATTTTACTTCTTGGTGGTGGGAGCAGCCATTTGGGGGTCCTCTTGGGCAGGTACTGTTTGACATTCTTAGAACACTTCTCTGTAATTTTTCATGGTAATTGTCATGAGAACTTAAATATGCAGATTGATTTTTTGAACAGAGATATCGTGCTGGATGTGGACTGGAGAGAGGCAAACGACCAAGATGAGGATCAAATATTTGGAAGCTGCTCTGTATCAAGATATTCAATATTTTGACACTGATGTTCGAACCTCTGATATCATTTACGCCATTAACAGTGACGCTGTTATGGTTCAGGATGCCATCAGTGAGAAGGTGAGGTTAATGTTTTGTTCCTGCAATTTTTAATGCCATACTTGCAGAGAGATTTTATCTGATGGATGTCGTAGTGCATCTGTGCAGTTGGGGAACTTCATACATTACATGGCTACCTTTGTCACTGGTTTCATAGTAGGTTTCACTGCAGTTTGGCAGTTGGCCCTTGTAACTCTTGCAGTTGTGCCTTTGATAGCCATCATTGGAGGCATACACGCCACCACACTCACAAAGCTTTCCTCCAAGACTCAGGATGCCCTCTCTGAAGCAGGCAACATTGCTGAAGAGGTATTAAAATGATGAAAAAAAAAACAAAAGGGGAACTTTTCATTTTCTTTTAAATATTTGGTCAAACTCCTGCTTAGATTGTTTTGGGTTATCTGCAATTGCTTAATGGGTTCTAACATTAAAGTCCCCCAGTTTAGCAGGACTCAGCCAAGTTCACTAAGACTCGGCCGAGTTACTGGGGGCCTCGTCCGATGGGGCGAGGCGAGTTAGGCTCGAGTTTGCTGTACACCCATGCGTTTATAGTTTATATACATATTAATATGTCTATATTAAGTCAAAAGTGATCAAATGGCTTCTTGGGTAGCATGATCGCTTACTTGCCATTGTGGTGGGTGATCGGATCCCCTCACAAACACTTCCCTAATTTTTTTGAGCCCAGTCCTTTTCTTAAGGAGTTAAAAAAAAGGGGAGTTCAAAAATATGCCATAGTAAGGATCAAACCCGTGACTTCAGAATAAGGAGGCAAAGAGCCGTGAACCTAATCAATACACCATTTTATGTTTGACCCAAGAAATGGGGAGGTTAGATACTACATGGTAGCTTTCTTGCCTTTATTTTTATTTTTTCAACTTGGCTGGGCTCAAGTGAGTTACACTGTCTCGCCCGAGTATTGTGCCTCGCCAAGGGCTTTGTACCTTTGCCGAGTCATTTTTATCTACACTGAAGTCCTGCTTTTCTCTGGATTCTCTCTTTTATAAGTTATTGATAGTAAGTCTTCTGTCTTTGATTTTGTGTTTTTTATTCCGAATTTTGGATTATCTGCAGACAATATCACAAATCCGTACAGTTTTTTCCTATGTTGGGGAGTCGAGAGCTTTGCAGGCATATTCCTCTGCTTTGAAAGTGGCACAGAGGATTGGGTATAAAAGTGGATTGGCCAAAGGTCTTGGACTGGGAGCTACATACTTCACTGTATTCTGCTGTTATGCTCTTCTCCTTTGGTATGGAGGTTGGCTTGTGAGACGCCACCATACTAATGGAGGATTAGCTATCTCCACCATGTTCTCTGTAATGGTTGGTGGCCTGTAAGTTGATTCTTTTTCTTCAATTTCCCTATAGTTTCTAATTTTGATTTCTGGACCTGTCACCTGTGAAACCTTTGAGAAGTAGGAGGATTATCAATATATGAAAATGTAAAGATTGTTTTTTTAAGTCTGGACCTACGAAATTATGAGAATTTGATGGATTCTAATTACATATATTGAAATTGAAATACTAACTCTTTGTTCAGTGGATGATCTGTATTGCAACTCTGTGATCTGTCTTTGTTTGTTAATTCCTTTGATGTTTCAAGGCCAAAAATCACAAAAATGTGCAATAAAATAATGTGTCACTATCTGGTCTCTCCTTTGCTTCTTGATTGCTGGTTGTTTGGATTTTTTGATTGCTGCTTTTTTTGGATTTTGATCACTCAACTCTGAGAGAGAGAGAGAGAGAGAGAGAGAGAGAGATTATGTCCTGTTCTCATTTCAAACTCAATCGTGCACAGAGCATTGGGTCAGTCTGCTCCCAGCATGGCTGCATTTGCGAAGGCGAAAGTTGCAGCTGCAAAAATATTTCAGACCATCGATCACCAGCCAAATATTGACCGCAATAGCACTTCCGGCATAGAGTTAGAATCTGTAACTGGTCATGTGGAACTTAGAAACGTGAACTTCTCATACCCAACAAGGCCAGACACACCTATACTCTGCAACTTCTCTCTCACCATCCCCGCTGGTAAAACCATAGCCATGGTGGGAAGCAGTGGATCTGGAAAGAGCACTGTTGTGGCCCTCATAGAGAGGTTCTACGACCCTACATCAGGTAAATGCAATGGCATTTGAAATTACTGATGAGGATATTGAGATTGTTGAAATGGAGGTTCTTCTATGGTTTGTTTGAGTTGCTAGTTATGGTATCGGGTTTGTTGGAACTGTGGATGTTTTACTTTTATGGTTGATTTGTCTTTGCAGGGCAGGTGTTGTTGGATGGGCATGACATCAAGAGTCTAAGGTTGAGATGGTTGAGGGAACAGATTGGGCTCGTTAGCCAAGAGCCAGCTATGTTTGCCACCAGCATCAAAGAGAACTTGTTGCTAGGTAGGGGGGATGCTACGGAAGTTGAAATTGAAGAAGCTGCAAGAGTTGCAAATGCCCATTCATTCGTCATAAAGCTTCCCGAGGGCTATGACACGCAGGTCCTTCTCTTTCTCTCTCTCTCTCTCTCTCTCTCTCTCCAGCCACTTTTCAGGATGCTTCTGTGCTATTCTTTTGAAAATTATTGAAGTTCATGACATTCACGAAGTTAAAGTACTTTCCTTCCCTTGTGGAATTCTTGTATTTCTCATCATGAGTGTCCTCTTTTAAAGTGGTAAGTTACTATCCTCTTGGAGTTTCTCTAATTCAAGTACACCGATTGCAAGGTGGATAGGAACAGAAAATAGAGAGGAAATAAGAAAATAAATCTACTTTGTTTGTGAAAAGATCATGAAAGTCTTATTTTTTTTTATTATCATAGATTCAAGCTTACCAGAGTTTGACTACATTTAGTTCATTCTTTCAACTGCCATTCCATTTTGGTTGCATTGCTGTGCCCCAATATTGGCTGAAATCAGCCAAAATTCAGAATTTATTTTTCTTTATTAGTCTAAATAAAATTTGGTGACCTGCTCAACAAAACAGAAAAACATTTACCCTCAAATACAATCAAATCTCTTTTGAAATTAAATTTTTTGTGCTTTTCTTGCAAGGGAGAGTCTACTTTTCCAACTAGAGTGCATCCTCGCAATTCCTCTTGGGGGCATCCATTCTCGTTCAAGTTCTGGGCAGTGGATATTGGATGTTGAACATAATGCTTCCTATTATTGAGCATAATTTAGTTACCTTTTCTTATATTTTAATTACTTTTTCCTTACAAAGAAAAAGTGTCAGCTGTGGGTGTGCTGATGTGCAAAAGATTAATATCATTCAAGTGTCTAAAGTCTGAAATTTTGAGGCATGAGTTTTGAAGATTGGTCCCAACTGTAATAGAAAAGGATATTATATTAGGAGAATTGACAATTTTTTTTCCAAAAGTTTTTAATCTCTGCAGACTCAACATAAGATTTGATTATGAATGAAAAATGAGAAAGAAACATGATCTTGGAAGAGTTGGAGAAGATGGTATTACTGTCATGATGATTTCTGTGCTGCTGCCAACATAAGATTTGAGTAATCTTCACCACCCTGGTGATTTTTGTATACTGCTCCCAGATGTGGGAGGCCATTTTTTGTATTTGTACAATCTTCTTTTTAATCAAAGTTGACTTTATCTCAAAAGACTATGATCGTGGAAGAGTTGGACCGAGGCAATTAAGTTAAAAATGAAGTTTGTCGCTGTATTTACAGGTTGGAGAGAGAGGGGTGCAGCTATCAGGAGGGCAAAAGCAGAGGATAGCAATAGCAAGGGCAATGCTAAAGAACCCTGCCATTCTTCTCTTGGATGAAGCAACTAGTGCTTTGGATGCAGAGTCAGAGAAGCTGGTTCAAGAGGCACTTGACCGCTTCATGATAGGGAGAACGACACTTGTCATTGCCCATCGTCTCTCCACAATTCGCAAAGCTGACTCAGTAGCTGTACTCAACCAAGGCAGCGTCTCTGAAATGGGCACCCATGACGAGCTCATGTCCAGAGGGGACAGCAGTTCCTATGCAAGGCTCATACGCATGCAAGAGCTCGCACACGAGACTGCTCTCATTAATGCAAGGAAGAGCAGTGCAAGGTACTATTTTCTTTCTCTTTCCATAGATTATAAACCCCACTTTTCCTTAATGGTAAGCCAATCTTAATTTGACTCGGTTCCATTAGTTAGAGACTGTGGACACACTTTTCTTTAATAGTGGGCCTTGTTCTCAAATTGGGTTGAACCACATTGCTCATAAACTATTGTCGTGCTTTCTTTATATTATTAAGTTTGTGATTCGGGCTCGATTTGAAGTTGCTTGTTCCATTAATCATATAAAATATTGCTTGTCGATACCTTCTGGTCATTGGGTCGCTACCAACTTAAATTGTACCCAAGCCTATTACTTGGGAACTGAATTAATGCTTTTTCTTTAATGGTAATTCATGATCTTGAATTGGGTTCATGTCCATATGGTTCAATTGGAAGTTATTAGTTGTAACCTTGAGACTGTGGACTAAAATCCGTGTTGCCTATTGAGAAGGAGAACTGATAAAGAAGCCCCTTTCTAAACCTTGTTTTAAAAGGAATTTGTTTATTTTCTGTAACTTATGATGAGGTTATTGTTTGTTTATGCCTTAGACCTTCAAGTGCCCGGAACTCAGTGAGCTCACCTATCATTGGGCGTAACTCTTCTTATGGACGCTCCCCATACTCTCGGCGCCTCTCCGATTTCTCTACTTCAGACTTCAGTAGTTTATCAGCTGACCCCCACTCTGCAGCATACAAATTAGAGAGGCTTCCCTTCAAGGACCAGGCCAGCTCTTTTTGGCGCCTCCTCAAGATGAACTCACCTGAGTGGGGCTATGCTCTCCTTGGTTCTGTGGGCTCGGTTGTTTGTGGCTCCCTCAGTGCCCTCTTTGCATATGTTCTCAGTGCTGTCCTCAGTGTGTACTATAGTCGTGACAACTCTTATATGAAACGTGAAATCAACAAGTATTGCTACCTCCTCATAGGGGTGTCTTCAGCTGCTTTGTTATTCAACACAATGCAACATTTCTTTTGGGACATCGTGGGGGAGAACTTGACTAAGAGGGTGCGGGAAAAAATGTTGGCTGCTGTTTTGAGGAACGAGCTTACTTGGTTTGATCAAGATGAGAACTTGAGCTCGAGGGTGGCTGCCCGCCTCGCCCTTGATGCTAGCAATGTGCGTTCTGCCATTGGTGATCGTATATCAGTCATCATGCAAAATTCAGCCCTCATGCTCGTTGCCTGTAGTGCAGGTTTTGTGCTTCAATGGCGCCTTGCCCTTGTTCTTGTTGCAGTCTTTCCAGTCGTGGTAGCTGCCACTGTTTTGCAGGTAGTTTTTTCTTGGCATTAATTAGTATTTTGGAGTACTTTTATAATGTATGCACCAATTTTAAAAGTTTAGGTTTAGAGCCCAGGACTCAGTAGAGTGGACCCTGCTTGGGCATTGCCTGACTTAGCATTTGAATGTGGGTGGTTTAGGTTAGAACTAAGCCAAGCTCTTACAATCAAACATTCTGTGCATATTCCTTAAAGAGTATTTTATGAGTCATAAGTGGAGTTTTACTTTTTACCTTGGGCTGAGCATTTAGCTTGAAGCTGAGCTGTCTGAAGCTGATTTTAAGTTCTCAGACATCCATGTGAACCAACATTGAATACCATCGAGTTCTTGAAAACTACAATACTAAAAAAAGTTAAGGATCGAGATTCTGGACATAGCTATTCGTCATCTATCCCATGATATAGTTGAAATGTCACTGGAAGTTGCTTGAAGCAATGGAGTATCTTTTCATTTTTCTCAAGCATCTTTTCATTTTTTATAATTTTATCAGATGCTTCAAACGTATGCTGTGGTCCTCTTTGTAATGATCATCAATGATGATATTTTTCGAGCTATTTCATGAGAGATAAAAGTTTCCATTCTACCGTGGTGTTCTTTTGCAGAAAATGTTCATGAAAGGATTCTCTGGGGACCTAGAAGGCGCCCACTCCAAAGCCACCCAAATAGCTGGTGAAGCAGTGGCTAATGTGCGAACGGTTGCAGCATTCAACTCAGAGGCCAAAATTGTGGGCCTATTCGCCTCCAAACTTCAATCCCCTCTAAGGAGGTGCTTTTGGAAGGGTCAAATTGCAGGAAGTGGGTTTGGTGTGGCCCAATTCCTCTTATACGCGTCGTACTCTCTTGGCCTCTGGTATGCCTCCTGGCTCGTCACACACTCCCTGTCTGACTTCTCTCACACTATTCGCGTCTTTGTCGTGCTTATGGTCTCTGCTAATGGTGCTGCCGAGACCTTGACCCTTGCCCCTGATTTTCTGCGTGGGGGCCAAGCCATGCGCTCCGTATTCGACCTCCTTGACCGCAAGACAGAGATGGAGCCAGATGACCCCGACGCCCTTCGCCCCCCTGACCGCCTACGTGGTGATCTCGAGCTCAAGCATGTTGATTTCTCATACCCCTCGCGCCCAGACTATCCTGTCTTCAGAGACCTTTCCCTCCGTGCTCGATCCTCCCATACCCTTGCCCTTGTGGGCCCCAGTGGGTGTGGCAAGTCCTCTGTCCTCGCGCTCCTCCTCCGCTTCTATGACCCATCTTCAGGGCGTGTTTTAATTGATGGCAAGGACTTGCGAAAGTACAATTTGCGAGCCATACGTCGTCAGATGGCATTAGTGAGCCAAGAGCCAGTGCTCTTTGCATGCTCAATTAGAGACAACATTGCATATGGGCGACGTGAGGATGGTGCAGAGCCCAGTGAGGCAGAGGTGGTAGCAGCGGCAGAGGCAGCAAACGCACACACGTTCATCGCTGCTTTGCCTGAGGGGTACGCTAGCCAAGTGGGGGAGCGGGGAGCACGACTCTCTGGAGGCCAAAAGCAGAGAATAGCAATCGCAAGGGCACTTCTGAAGGCACCGGCAGTGTTACTTTTGGATGAAGCAACGAGTGCTCTGGATGCAGAGTCTGAGAGACGAGTGCAGGAGGCTTTGGACAAGACGGCCGGCACCCGCACCACGGTGGTGGTGGCTCACCGTTTGGCAACAGTGCGTGGGGCCCACAGCATCGCCGTTATCGACGATGGGAAAGTGGCCGAGCAGGGGTCCCACTCGCACTTGCTGGCGCACCATCCTGACGGTTGCTACGCGAGGATGATACAGCTGCAACGTCTAACACAGTCCGCCCCAACCTCGGGGTCCGGTAATCTAATGTAGCAATAATGTGCTTTGACTAGGCCAAATCAAGAGTGAGAAAGTAAGAAATCGGTGGATTTCTCTCAATATATTTTATTGTTCGCCCTTTGGGAAAGGAGCTCAATTTTCTTCTCTGGTTTTCTGTTCATGCATGTTTGGAGAGGTGTGGGCCATGGATTTGGGCTCTTCACGTGGACTGTGATGCAATGTAGAGAGAGAGAGATGAGAGAGAAAAAGTGGAGAGAGAAATGGAGATGTAAAGAGATAGTGGATAATATTGGTGGGAAATGAATGGATGGAATGATAAGGAAAAAATAAAGAGAATGTGAGAGGTGATTGGTTTGTGGGAAAGCATGCGTCATATTGTCCTTATGTTGTACGTGGCTTTTTTGATGCGTAATCATTTCTATTTCTATTGCTTCCCCAATTCCTCATAACCACGCTCACGTGTATCCTATTTGCGTTATAGGTCTTGTTTAATTTATTATATTTGGTCTTACTTATTTGTTTTTACTATTTTCCTAATTTTTTCTGCATTTGATTGATACCATTTCTTTCTCGCACTTTTTACAATCTAAAACAAGGTTTGATTTTTTATTTTTTTTCTACATAATCTTTTTGGCTATAGTATGGGGCGTCCCATCTCCTCTCTACGCTGCATCTAGCCTAAAAATGTTTCTAATGATGGTACACGACCAAATGCCCCTGAAAATTTTCAGGGTATTTTTCACTGCAAAATGATTTATACAATAAAGATTAAAAGTAATACACTCTTGAGTTGTTGGGATTTGACGTTCAAGAGGTAGCTTTTAACTATATGAATCAAACCATCTCAGCTATTTATTCAGATCTAACGGTTGAGATCAAAAATCACATATATTATTTATATGGGTGAGGTCACATGAAAGCTTTCCTCGAATGAAAATTGCTCGTTGGATTCAAGGATATTTACGGGGTACAAGATAAAACAAGAAGAGTTGCTTTCAATATTTTGTCAAATGGCCTCATCAAAGTGTCCAAAGCAGAGCAGACATTGGTGTGCGCCCCACCAACAGGGAGACGTCTGCTTGTGCATGGCAGCACTCGGATGGTCCCCTGCCTCTACTAACACGCATGTAGATATTGCCTTGTCTATTTATGGATTGGTGGGCTACTAGGTAATGGGGTTGGGTGTTTTGTGGGTCAAATACAGCTGAGAAAGGGTGGGGGGTGGGGGGTGGGGGCTGGGGGGGGGGTGGGGAGGGAGAGGTAAACTTCATGTCTGCGCTATTTGATTTAATAATGGTGGGAGCTCCTTAAGAAATGAGGTAAATACACATAAAAGAGTTTTGAGAGAGAGATATATATGTTTGTTTCTTTTCTTTCCTTCTTTTTTTTTTTTTTTTTTTTTTTGGGCAGTTTATCATTGGTTGAATCAAATAAAAATAAAAAACTGACAAGAATATACAGAGAGCATGTGTTCGACCAAGCCCACCTGGACTCGCCCGAATGACTTGGGCTCTCAACTTTGGCGAGCCCGAGTTTTGGTAGTCAAGCTTGGGATATTGAAAAAAATAAAAAATAAAAAATAAAATCCAAAAAATATGAAAATTATTAAATATACACTATTTGCATTCCTCTGAACAATCACCAAAAAACAAAATTTGAAAAATACCCAAATAAATTTTTTTTCAACCCAATTAACATAGGCCGTCTGTTTAGTGAGATGCTTAGATCTAAGCCTCAAAAAAAATTTCCTTCCTATATTTTTTAGGGAAAATTTATATAAGGTTAACACCATTAAGTGTAGAATTAAGGTGCATCTCTAAAGTCCTTCCAAAAAAATGGTTTTGATGTTGGAAAACATCTAATTGATCATCTTTACATTGAGATGTATAGATATGGAGATATTGAGAAAAAAATAGATTTCAGATCTTAAAATTAGTGCATCTTGAAACATATTATCTGGACCGTTGATTGTCAAGATTTTCATGCATTTAAAGATCTGCTTGATCTGAACTATTTTTGGAGTTTAAGACTTTATAATTAGACATAAAATAGATTCTCATACCATTCGAAGAATTTTTGACACCAAAATTGTGTCTATGACTGAGTTTGGAGGAGTACCTTACTTTGATTATCTAAAGTTGCAACTTTATGCAAACTACATCCATTATTTAGATGGTTTTATTATCATTAGATTAACACTATTAAAAAAGAAAAAATTGATTTTGAATTCATAAAGGCTTAGATAATAAAATTTACTAGATGGGTGGTCCAGATTTTCATTGTTGGAGGGGACTTATTTTTACCATACATAGGGTGCAAATTGAATTTTATATTTTTTAAAATTGATTATTGGGAAGAAGAGTGTCTATGCAAAATTTGGGGTCTACCAAATTTCAATGACACGGTGAGATAAGATCATTCTCCTTTCTAAAAGACCCTCGGTCACAAATTGAATTTTCAAAATGCATTTTTTACTACTTTTTTTAACCTTGTTTAGATGTGTTTTGTTTCATTTTACTTAAACATATTTTCATATTTTTTGATATTTTTATGTACTTTTATATTTTTTAAAATATTTTTATCATGCCTTCCTCAATTTGGGGGCGAGTTACTTGGACTCAGTCCAGCCTAGGGCCGGGTTCAGGGGCGAGTGGTGCTTTCCGACACTGCATGAAACAAGGAGGTACCATCGTCAAAATGAAATCAAGCCATTGGATATGGCTTTAAGCTCTCACGCCCTTCAATATCCTAAGTGAGTTAAAGATATTAGGAGATTACTGGGGACAATCATGATCATGTTTAGAAAGAGTAGATGCACAGAATGGGAACTTTAAGTTGGGGGTGGTAACGGGTCGGGTTGGATCTGGCCGGGCCAGGACCCGAAAAAATTTATAGGACCCAGACTTGGACTCGGACCAGACCGGAATCGAAGTTATCCGACCCAGACCCAACAAGACTCGGATTTAGACCCTCACATATCGCACCCCATCCAAAAATAAAAAAAAATATAATTTAAAGGGAAAATTATAAAACCCTCCCTTGACCCTACTCCCAACAAATTTTTTATCGTAACATTTATCCAAAATAAACTTTTCTAGCAAATACCCTCCAGTTAAAAAGTTATAGTTTTTAAGACCAAAATGCCCTCTCTCTCTCTTCTAGCACCGACTATTTAACTTTACCCGTAGCACACAAAAAGGCGGTCCGGCAGTATAAACAAGCGGCCAGCAATATCCCAAAGTGGTCTAGCGCTGACAAAGAATGGTCTGGCAAAAGGCCCATGAGGTCCGGCACTGCCAAATAGTGGTCTGACAATAAGCCCATGCAGTCCAGCAACAGGCCCATGCGGTCCAGTAACAGGCCCAAGCGGTCCAGTAATAGGTCCAAAGTGCGGTCCGACAATGTCAAAGAGCGGTCCGATACTTTTTTTAGTTTAATGGGGTATGGCAATTGGTACTTCTTCGGCATTAACTTTTGGTACTGTGCACAAGCCCACGTGAATGTTTGGCCAAAATTAATTTTTTATTTACAAAAAAGGGTATTTTCATAAAAAAAATATGCCTTTTCGTATTTGCTAGAAAATTATATTTTGGAAAAAGATGTGGAAAAAAACGTTTGGTTGGGGGTTATTTGTAATTTTACTCTAATTTATATATATATATATAGAGTGAGAGAGAGAGATAGAGAGAGAGAGAGAAATGATCATATAGGATCTTCCCCCACCCATGTGTGTAGGACTTCAAAGGATCACCATTAAATTTGGCATTTATTTATAGAAAAGTCAAGTCCCACACCATGTGATAACTTTTCTAGAGATTCATGCCAACTTTAATGATGATCATTTGGGTCACACATGGGTGAGAGAGAAGGTCCTATAGGATCATTTTATATATATATATATATAGAGCAATAATCCAATGCAACGGTTGTATCATAATATAATGCAACGACACTTCTAGAAAACCATATTTGTGGTATTTGTATGACCCCAAATTTTGCACACATACTCTCTTCATCTCAATAATCAATCCCCAAATAAAAAAAGTTCAATTTGAACCCTGATCAAAATGAGAGTCATCTCCAAAAATGAATCTAGACTATTCATTTTGTGAATTTCAAGATCTTAGCCTTTATAAACTCAAAATCAATTTTTTTTTTTTTTAACATTATTCATCTAATGATAATAAAGTCATCCAAAAAAATTAGAAATGAAAAAATCCTTCCAAGGCCTAGA
>NW_006498232.1:29437-49690 GCF_000471905.2 Amborella trichopoda
AAGAGACCACTGAAGGATGGCAGATTACACAGTAGCATGACTCTTCGAGTGATTTCTATAATGGTAAAAGTTAGCTTTTCTAATCATTATTCTCGAAGATAGAAATCTCTCTTTCTCTCTCAGTGTTCTAACCCCTCTGCTTATGCATCGAATTCCATCATTTTGTTTTGTTCTCACTATATTAATTATTGAAAGAGAAAAATTTAGTCTCTAATTCTCTATCTCTATTTACTTTTTCTCTCTAAAATTTGTTTTCTGGTTTCTGAATTTTTCAAACATTTGTTCCAAGAATCTTTGGGTCGAAAGGGAGATATTGGAGAAAAAGCAATTTATTTATTGCCTCAGGATGTCGTCACACGTTAACTTACCCCGTAAGCAAAATGGTTCAATCGCCTTTGTTTCTCTTATTTTTCTCTCATCTTTGTATTTACTTTGAATTTGCTCTGCATTTCCTCTGAATTCAACTGTGTCACAACTTGATTTCTTAGTTTTGAGAGAGGCATGGATTGTCATAACATTCCCAACTTCATGTCCCTTTCAATTTTCTTTTCACCAATGATTTGACCCACTTTAGAGAGAGCGATGTTGTTATAGGAGGCTATTGGTAATACTTCTTACCTTTTTTTCTCCTTTATCTTCTTCTTTTGATAATGTGCTAAATTGAAACAGAAAATGAGAATGAGAAGAGTTCTTCATATGATTCTTCTTATTGGTAATACTCTATGATTTTCTTGTGTGTTTGGATTTGGATGTTTTGGTATTTTTTTAGGATATGTATTGTTGAAGTTATGCTTCCAGGGCTTCTCTTGTGTTTTATTTTCTTCTCCTTTTTTTTGTGGTATATGTATTTTTTTAATGGAAATGCCATCTTTTGGAGATTCTAGAGTTCTTATAGGGTTTAGGGAATTGAATTGTGTTTCTAGGACTCATTTTGTGGTTTCTAGTGGGATGTTTTCTTTCTCCCGCCCCCCCCCCCCCCCAACCCCAATGGAATGCTTAGCTGTCAGAGACGATTTCGGATCTCAAATGCTCAAATTTTTTATTGATTACCTTGCTCATTTATGCTTTTAAGTGCTTATGATTAGCATTTTTTTTGTTTCCAAGGAGGGACGCTATATCCTACAAAAGTCAGACTCAAGCTTATGGGCATTCAAAAGAGTAGAAAGGAGGAAGAAGAATCTCAAGACTTGTTACGATTTGAAACTCAAGATCTTGATGACCAAGGTGAATGCAAAAACTTCATATAAGTTTGTTTTTTGGTTTCATTCTTTTATTAAAAATTTGGTTATGGAAGATAAGTTCCTTTTGCTTGTAGTTACCCTTTTTCCATCTAAGCTATCCTTTCGTTGCTCTCTCTCTCTCTCTCTCTCATCACCAGTAAGATGCCCCTAATTGCCCTTTTTCTCTCTAATCTATCCTTTGTTTGCTCTCGCTCTCTCTCTCTGAATCTTGTATTTTGTATGCTCTCAGCCTTATTTATCGGGATTGTAATAGTCTCTTTCTCTCTCTCTGAATACCCAATAGGCCATAACTTGTTTTGTTTATGCTCGTATCTTTTACGCTCTGTTTCAGTCTTGCGCGCCCATATAAAAAATGGATACATATATTTACAAATGTCAAAGCATGGTGTTGCTCCATTCAGAGTAAGATGGAAAGGTATGGGATTCTACTAGCCTTTGTTAATCTATTTATTGAAGCGATTTATTGGTGGCGATGAATCTTTTAGATTTTTTTTTTTTTGAGAGATAGAGCAAGCGCTCAGCTTCAATCTCCACCTCGATCTCTCTCTGAGAGCTAGACTTCAATCTCTATTTCCATCTAGACTCCAACTATGACGAGCCCGAGAAAGTTCAATCTAAGGCTTGAACGAACCAAAGAGAGAGAGAGAGATTGTTATGAAGGGGAAGTATATGATGGTTGAGGTAGAGACAAAACCAACAGTCATATATTTGTTGAGGCCCATTAGTTTGAATTTTGAAGTACTATTTTTCCCTTCTTCTCCTCCTCCTTGTTCTTCTCATCTCTTTGTGCTTTCTTTCTACTTAAAAACCCTTTCCCTTCTTCTCCTCCTCCTTGTTCTTCACATCTCTTTGTGCTTTCTTTTTACTTAAAAACCCTAAGAGCAAGTTAGATTTCCCCTTCTCTCTCTCTCTCTCTCTATCTCTCTACAAGATTCTTTCATTTTCTTTGTTTTCTGTTTTATCCTCCTGTTAAACGAAAGATTGAATCAATCAGTGTCTATAAACTTTTGGAACCCATTTCCAAATTATAGTGTAAACAGACTTAGGGAGTTATTTTTATTTTACAGTGTTAGCATTTTAGACACTTGGTAAAATAAAAATCTGTATCACTATAAAAGCTATTCACCCTCATTTTTCTTACATACTGGTTAGTTTTTTTTTTTTATAGAGAGAAACTCTTTACTGCGATTCTCTTGTTGTTCTACTCTTGCTTTGCAAACTAGTATTAGGCTTTCTTCTACACTAGTCTACATATATGGGTGGTGTTTTAGCTAACCCAGAGGATGTTGAATCCATGGAGCACGAAGAGTATTAGGGTTTCTTACGTTGAATCCAAGTCATAGGTATCGTTCTTTCAGGGATTTCTTCTGGTTTATGTTGCTTTGCTTTTGAAATTTCGAGGCCATTCATTAACCTGAACTAGGGTTTTGTTCTTGGTGCCCTATTTACGGCTTATCTAGTTTTTCATGGTTTCTTTTTGAAGGTTTATGCTACTGATTTGTTGCCATAAGCTTGGATTTTGGAATTCAATGGTTTGGGGGTTCATTGTGGTGATTCATCTAGATAATTTAGGTTTATCTAGGTCGCTTTTTTTTTAACTATTTATTGGTCCTGGGGTTTATTTGCCCGCAATATACATTGGACTGGACATCTGGTCCAATATCTACAGAAGAGATTTTGAAGGTACTATAGATCTTGCTCTCTAATCTGAAAATGGCAGCCACAGTTGCATCAGCTACCATTTCCCTGAATCTGAGTACATTTTTCTTTTGAAGTGGTTTTTTTTTTAGTATATAATTGTTAGTTGAATTTTTCTTAGTTTGTATGTTGATTATGATTTTTTTATCTTCTTAATTATTTTCTTTATAGTGGAAATTTACGGGTATTATGTTTAGGATGTAACTTGGTTTTACATGTTGTTCCTATAAATGATTTAATTTAGTCTATCTTTTCATGGATGTGGGTTTAGTCGTTACTTCTCTCACTTAAAGTAGAACATACATAGCTTCATTAAAATTTAGTTATAGGTTCAGATGGTGTGTTTGGCGTAGACAATCTGGTGAGGATCACCAAGCATGTCATTTTTTGGTGTCAAACATGGAGGCATTTGCTTGTTCACATCTCGAAGTTTCACACATGGATACCTATGATTTGACATTTTTGCCTCCATAAGTTTTGACATGTGTCTAGAAGTTGAACAGCCATATTCATACATGGGATGCATATATTTACTTTTTTATGTTAGTTTTTCTTATTTATCTATTACTTTAATTATGTATAGGTACTTTGGTAAAAGAATAATATTTATAATTTTAAAATTCATGTTTTATTATTTTAAGATGTTTTAAGATATTAAGAACTTTTTGTGGTAATAGTACTAAACTAGAGAGTAATTTTTTGTATGTACCACCAATGATTGAGAGGAAGAATGTTGGTTGACCGTATTAGAGATAATTAAAAATACAGAGAGAGGGTGATTCAAAGAACTTGGGTCCGTCTTGGAGTGCTTTCCCTCCTCTCCCTAGCCTGGGCCCCCCTCGACCACAGCCTTCCTTCTCTTAGCCCTGACTCGTACTCAACCGCCGCCTTCCTCGCCCAACCCTCTTCCTCTCTAGCCTCTTTCCCCCCCCCTCCCCCCCACTCTCCTTACCATAGCTACACCTACCTCATCCATAATGGAGCTCCCTCGCCCCTCTCACCATTCTAGTTGGGGGAGCCACACTCTTCCCATATTGTGAAGGCTTTGAGGTCCTCTTCGGTAGGTCTATACACCCACTCAGGCACGACATCAAAGGTATAGAGAAATGGAAATGGGAAGTTTGGACATTCTCAGACCTAACCTACCTAGAGAATTTCTTTTCTCTTTCCCATCTGAAGTCAGTTGTAATAGTGCCTAGCAGGGACACCATTCTCGGTTCAATGGGGCATCTCTCACCCTTTAATGTTTGGAATTAGTTCCTAGGAGTCGTTTTGTAAACAATTTGGTTTCAGGCCACCAACATCCCCATGCAGGCGTGGCACATCGACACTTTCAAAACAATTGGGGACTCTTGCGACGAGTTTAGCTTGGTCCATTAGAGGTCCTCAGGCACCCTTCCCCTTGGATCAATCCAACTTTTCATAGAATCGTTGGCCCCTTCCCTCATCCCGCCTTCCATCTGGCTGAAGTTGATGGCCTCTTCTTGAACATTCCCATGGCATGGTCCTTCACCTTTCCCCTATCGTCCCGCCATCTCAGAGATGGACCGAGGTCTCGCATGGAGGATGGTCGGGAAATGACCATCAGCGTCCAAGTTTCGATTGTGCGACTAACAGAGTTGGTGCTAAGCAAACTGCTGCCCCAAGAGCTTTACCACCTGTTGAGCTTCCCATCATTAAGGCTGATGGGACGACAGGTGGCTTCATAAACCCCATTTCCCAAGGCAAGTCATCCCTGGCCTTAGAGCAGGCGGCTCTTTCTCCCCATCTGGAACAGCCACGTGGCTCTTTCTCGATTGTCTCGCCATCGATCCTCCCCTACTGTGCATCTCAACGATCTCTTGATCGTAATTTCCTCTTTTTCAGGATATGCCACGTGGCTCCACGGCCCTTGTCCTTCGTCGAATCCTCCTGTTGAGCATGTGATCGTTTCTTCCCTTTCCAATCCCGTGACACTAGGTGTCCTCCCTCCATGTCTCCCTCCGGTCTTAGGAAACTAGCAAGCAACTCTCCTCCCTTTCCCTCTTTTCTCTCGTTGACCCTATTGTTTCCTCAGTTACCTTTTCTGAGCCCTTCCTCTACACAGATGGTGGACACTTGCCCTCTCCTATCGTGCCCCTTCCCCCCCCTTTTCACCCATCCAATCGTGTTTCACATGCAAACTGCTCCTTCATCTCGTTTTTCCCAAGCTCCTATACCCACTCTACCCTTGCTTTCTTTTCCCTCCCCTAGCCTCATTATTTCACATCAGCGTTTTCCTCCTAATTCGTCTCCTGCTCTTCTCTTCCCCCAGATAACCAACATCATACGACGCTGTTTGTAGACATGAATTTTGTTTTGGTCATTTATGACCTGCTTGTTAGATTTATTCATAAACTGATGAGCAATTGGTAAGATACATAATAGCTTTATTTTAGTTGGAATTCTTATTTCCTGTTCCCAAATCTATCTTGATAAATATTGAATTTGTCATTCGGCCCATTCGATCATTGGATCTAGAGGCCTTTTGTTTTCGACATGTCGTGGTGCGTGGCTTTACCACTATATCCGAGTAATGTGTTTCTTTCGACATACCAGTAGACAATCTGATGAGCCTCACCAAGCATGTGTCATGTTTGGTGTCAAACATGGAGGCATTTTCGTGTTAACATATTGAAATTTCAGACATGGACACCTATGGTTTGACATGTTTGCCCCCATAAGTTTTGACATTGGTCTAGAAGTTGAACAACGATATTCATGTATGGGATGCATGTATTTGCTTTTTTATGTTAATTTTTCTTATTTACTTTTGACAATTTTTATTATTTATCTTTCTTTTTATAGATTTTGAATTTGTCTTCCATCTTATATCTCATCCATGTGATTCATCACATAGGAATATTTGTTGAGGTGTGTTTCAACATTCAACCAAATGCATATTTGAATTGGGTCCCCCACTTCACTAATAAGAATTAACATGTCACTTCATGTGATTGTTGTTTTGCATAAACGTAATCTCAGTTTAAGATGAATCTTTTCTTGAGTCACCTTCCAAATCATTGTTAGCACTTAGCAACCTTTGTACTTGCATCAAATAAAACTCATATGACATGAAAATTCTGCTAGTTCCCCAAAACAACGGAACATAACAATTAGGTCCAAATTGTTCCAGCATTCATGCAGGTTGAACTGGACAAGATATTGTCTCATTTTTGTTTAAGATGCCCTTTTGTAGGGATTGTAGTTTCTTCAAATTTAGTTATCTGGTGATCTCGTGCATTATTTGTGAAATTCATTTATGTTTGGAGCTCTTGAACTTGTCCCTGTATTGAGGTCTGCTCTTCAAACTAACAAACTTTTTGGGAGAGGTGCAACTATGCAATGGAAGACCCTAACAGCCTCACTATTCTTCAAGCTACTATCAAACCATTCCAGTTTTATGTTCTATGATGTGACTCATTGTTTCTAATGGCCAATCTCAATACGGATTGTGACATACATGACCAGATTGATTTCAAGTTAATTAAATCTTGGTAATGCAAATTCCAGAATATTGTCTTATAGCATGTTAATCATATTTCTATCTCGAACTCTAATTTACATGGGGAACATAATGTCTTTAGATTTAGGAAATGGGATGAAGGGGCTGTGTT
Organism: Amborella trichopoda; assembly: GCF_000471905.2. The sequence goes on from NW_006498232.1 coordinate 36,012, forward strand.
CAAGTGTAAAGAGGAGGGTAGGTAGTTATAGTTGAGTTGACTGCTTGGTTGCTTGAGAACTTTCAAGCCTGGTTAGGGAGTGAGGTACTGCTTGCTCTGATCACCATGATTTGACATTCATTCGGGGAAGTCTGAAATAGGTGGACGGATGATTTGTGGGAATGGAAAGATGCTTTTTTCTTTTTGGTGGTGGAAGTTGGTGGAAACGGAAGGGACAATAAGGTTGCAAGGGTAGTGAACCAAAAGGCTAGGTTGTGGATGGTAAGGTTGGGGAATGCTGCAGGTTGAGTGGAAGGAAAGGCTACGTTGTGGTTGGGGAGATTTTGACAATTTTTATTATTTATATTTCTTTTTATAGCTTTTGAATTTGTCTTCCATCTTATGTCTCATCCGTGTGATTCATCACATAGGAATATTTGTTGAGGCCTGTTTCAACATTCAAACACATGCATATGGGAATTGGGTCCCTCACTTAACTAATAAGATTGAACATGTCACTTCATGTGAATTGTTGTTTTACGTAAACTTAATCTCAGTTTAAGATGAATCTTCTCTTGAGTCACCTTCCAAATCATTGTTAGCACTTACAGCCTTTGTACTTGCATCAAATATTACTCACATGACATGACAATTTTGCTAGCTCCCAAAACAAAGGAGCACAGTAATTAGGTCCGAATTGTTTCAGCATTCATGCAGGTTGAACTGGACAATATATCGTGTCTCATTTTTGTCTAAGATGCCCTTTTGTAGGGATTGCAGTTTCTTCAAATTTAGTTATCTCGTGCATTATTTGTAAAATTCATTTATGTTTGGAGCTCAATTTTACCAAACTTGTACCTTAATTGAGGTTTGCTCTTCAAACTAGCAAACGTTTTGGGAGAGGTTCAACTATGCAGTGGAAGACCCTAAACAGCCTCACTATTCTTCAATCTACTATCAAACCATTCCAGTTTTATGTTTTATGATGTGACTCAATGTTTCTAATGGGCAATCTCAATACAGATTGTGACATACATGACCAGATTGATTTCAAGTTAATTAAACCCTGGTAGTGCAAATTCCATAATATTGTCTTATAGCATGTTAATCATATTTCTATCTCGAACTCTAATTAACGTGGGGAACATAATGTCTTCTGGTTTAGTGAATGGGATGAAAGGGATGTGGTCTAGTGTAAAGAGGGTAGGTAGTGATAGTTGAGTTGACCCATGGTTGCTTGAGAATTTTCGAGCCTGGTCATGGAGTGAGGTACCTTCTTGGATCACCATGATTTGACATTCATTCTGGGAGGTCTGAAATAGGTGGACGGATGATATGTGGGAATGGAAAGATGCATTTTTCTTTTTGGTGGTGGAAGTTGTTGGAGGAAGGGACAGTGAGGCTTCAAGGGTAGTGAACCAAATGGCTAGGTTGTGGATGGTAAGGTTGGGGAATGCTGCAGGTTAGGTGGGAGGAAAGGCTAGGTTGTGGTTGGGGAGATTTTACAATTTTTATTATTTATATTTCTTTTTATAGCTTTTGAATTTGTCTTCCATCTCATGTCACACCGGTGTGATTCATCACATAGGAATATCTGTTGAGGCATGTTTCAACATTCAACCAAATGCATATGGGAATGGGGTCCCTCACTTCACTAATAAAAATTAACATGTCACTTCATGTGAATTGTTGTTTTATGTAAACTTAATCTCAGTTTAAGATGAATCTTCTCTTGAATCACCTTCTAAATCATTGTTAGCACTTAGCAGCCTTTGTATTTGCATCAAATAAAACTCACATGACATGAAAATTCTGCTAGCTCCCCAAAACAAAGGAACATAGTAATTAGGTCCAAATTGTTCCAGCATTCATGCAGGTTGAACTGGACAAGATATCGTCTCTTCGAACTTGTACCTGAATTGAGGTCCGCTCTTCAAACTAGCAAACGTTTTGGGAGAGGTGCAACTATGCAGTGGAAGACCTTAAACAGCCTCACTATTCTTCAAGCTACTATCAAATCATTCCAGTTTTATGTTCTATGATGTGACTAAATGTTTCTAATGGGCAATCTCAATATGGTTTGTGACATACATGCCTAGATTGATTGCAAGTTAATTAAACCTTGGTAATGCAAATTCCAGAATATTGTCTTATAGCATGTTAATCATATTTCTATCTCGAACTCTAATTTATGAGGGGAACACAATATCTTTTGATTTAGGAAATTGGACGAAGGGGTTGTGGTCAAGAGGAAAGAGGAGGGTAGGTAGTGATAGTGGAGTTGACTGCATGGTTGCTGTAGAACTTTCAAGCCTGGTCATGGAGTGAGGTACTGCTTGCTTGGATCACCATTGGCAGTTAGTCGAACCAGAGGCCCAGGAAATAACGTTGTGGGAGTCCCCTGCTTTGGTGAGAGCTTGGCCCCAAGAGTTGTCAAATAGTTTGAGGCACGCAAGAAATGATCTAGCTTCTGCTGATTGGAAATCGAAGTAACCTATGGACTTCGCGAAAGAGCTCAAAGTGGAACCTTTGTGGTCTCTAAAAAGACCTATACTTGATAGCCCTGGGTTGCCTATGGAACGACCATCAAAGTTGAGCTTTACGCAGTCCAACTCTGGAGGAAGCCACAAGGAGGCTCGTGAGTTACTCGCGTGGTGGTAAGAAAAGGAGATTGTACCAGTACAGGTGGAAGGCTGAAGGGGGGAAGCCTTTGAACCGCTTGTGATTAGTAGCCTAGAAGATAACTGCTGCTTTGATTACATCAAACAAGGATTCAATGGTAGAGAATTGTCCTCGGAAGATATGATTGTTACGTTCTATCGAACGAGGGCTACCATTGAAGCCTTCCACAATGTGATACCTGAAGAGGCCCAGGGGTAGAGGTGGAGAGAGGAAAAGAGATTGGAATATATTTTGGGGTCATCCATTGCCATTTGAAGAGCTGAAGAAAGCTCCCCACAAGGAATGGGCCAAGGGACAATATATAAAGAGGTGAGGGTTAGTTTCCTCGGCTTTGCGACACATGATACATCAATTAGGTAAAGCGAAGCCTCTCTTTGCAATTGGTCAATCTCTGAAAGAGAGCAATCCTGTTGATTGGCATGTGGGTGCGTGGAAAATGAAGGTTTCACTGTGTGGGTGTGTGGTTTGGCGTGTATTTCTACGCGTTCATTCTAGCTTGGTCTGTCATTTGACTCTGAGATATGAAATTGGCTGCTTTGTTTTAGTATCAAATGGGCTATGAAGATTCCTATATGTATCATTATATATACACACACGCGCACATCCTGTTTCTAAATGGTAATTTTAGAAACCTATAATCCACAATTTTAAAATACCTGTGTCTTTTCCTTTCTATAAAACTAGTGGCGGGCATTAAATATAACTGTGCATGCTCCAAATTTTCAAATATCAAGACTTTTAATTTTAATTTTACTTATCAAAATCCACCTGAAATTTGGAGGGTGTGTGCGCTTAGAAAGATGCAGCCTAAGAACATTATGAAAATAATTCAAATTGTGAAAATGATCAAAATAGTCCTACAAATAATTTTTGACAATTTTTATTATTTAAATTTTTGAGCGATTTATGTATGGACACCCTTTGGGGGCTCTTATCTGGCAATGACAATGCCGGACAGGAGGGCCCAATCTTTCCACAAAGCACTAGCTCTGTCCGGCGTTTGTATTATCAGTCAACTAGCTTATGTTGTCCAATGTTCGTAGTACTGGACAGTGCTCTAGAATGCCCCAAAACCCTGTTTGCCCAGAGCTCCCTCTCTCCACAAAGTTGCAGTCTGAAGCTCCACAACCGCAGACATTTGGCCATCCTAATCAGGTAGGTCTAATGGTTGTGTATTAATCTGGAGAAAATTAGATTTGTGGTGGATTAGGGTGTTGCAGTTCAAAAAACCTAATCCACCAGGATTTAGAGAAAGAAACTCGATCCTGATTGCAATAGGAATCCCAGGTTGATCTTGTCAAGCCTGTTGACTTTGATGTTGCAATTTGCTCGATTCTTATGTCAACTCACAATCACTTTGATTCATTCATTTTAATTGCAATCTCATAAGGTATTAATTTTTCTTCTTATATTTCAATTCTTACCTCATTTCCATTATCAAAGGTTGCTGTAATTTTTAATTTACAGTAGCTCTCTGCATCTTTTCGGCATGAATACTTGGTTTTTGTAGAGTCTCCTAGCAATAGTGTAGTCCTCACACAAAGCATGTGTAGACTAACTTGTTTACTCCATAGTTTTGAATAGTTTCACTTTGAGTTTCTTGATCCAAATTTTATGGAATATTTATCGAGAATATACATTTGATCAAAGGTTTATGTTATTATATTTGAGCATATGAGATAATATCTTGAGCCTCTTTTTGTATAATGAAAAGTTCGTGTGGTCCCTTATGGTGTAGTTTCACCATATCTTCCTTATTTTGTGTAGTATCTCTCTCAAACTTTCAAAGGCTTTTGTGATATATATCTCTCTCATGATTTGATCCCCATTAAGTGAAATAAAAGTGATTATTTGCTTCCCATTAGATTGATCTCCCTGAGTTATTATTATCACCCGTGCTTTAGACAATGGGATAAAATTAAGTCCTCAAAATACATGTTCGTGGCCCGGGCACAAGGGGTTCGAATCATGCCTTCCTCCATGTATGTTTGCATGTTAATTTGATATATTCACAATTATTTCGGGTTTGGTTGATAAACAGGATATAAATATTATAATATTTAAAATTTTGAATAAAGACATTGCCTTGCTTCTCATATATTCAGATTTTATATGATCGTAATATGTGTTTTTTCAAGTCTTTGATTATCACGGTCCATGAGTATGCGTCTCCAATGAGCATGGCGTCGAAGAGAGAGAATGCCTCTCTGATATAGCCATGATGTATGTATGCTGATAACATGGCATTCCATGATATGATATTGCGTGATGGCATGCGATTGAGAAGGTGTGATTGTGTCGTCATTCATTAATAATGCGACTGCATCCTTAGCTTGCCGGCTATGGCATATTTGGTGATCTTGAGGATTTGAGAGAGGAGGAAATTCCCAACACCTTCTGCCACTTTGAGCATGGGGGGTTATTTTTCTGTTTAGGCTAGAACTTTGACTTTCTCTCTCTTAATTGGGCCTTCCCCAGGTACATAGGCAGCAGCTTTGGCTCATTAGTTTCTCTCTTTGCTCTTTACTATATCACTAAAATACTAAATATTAGGAGTTCTTATTGTTTCTGTAATCCAGAGGAACCCAAATGACAACCCAAACTCCTAAATAACATAAAGAGAGATAGAGAGAGAAGAGAAGCCATTTACACTGCTCCGATGAGCAGAAGGTCAGATTGGGAACCTTTATGTTGGATGGGGAGACCGAACATTGGTGGAGTTCGGTAAAACAGTCTTGGATGGAGACAGGGACTGAGGCGACATGGGAGAATTTCCAAGTAGCATTTGAAAAATAATATTTCCCTGATTCTGTCTGGGAGAGGAAAGAAGTTGAATTTATTGAGCTGCAATAAGGGAGGCTGACAGTAGAATAATATGCAGCCAAGTTTGCAGAACCCTCTCGGTACGCGCCTTACATCATCAATACAGAGGCACACAAGGCAAGCTAGTTTGAAGGGGCCTCCAGCCAGATATCAGAGGAAGAGTAATATCAGCCAACCTTAAGTCATTCTCCCCTTTGGTAGACCTCGCTATGAAGATTGACAAAGATTGCAAGGAATTTCAGTTGAGGAAAGAAGGGATAGTAAGGTCCGCATCATCCAGGAATTTTGGGAGGAAGACTCGGCTGCCTCCGAGGAGAGATGTTAGGGGAAGGCCTAGTTAGGGGAACATGAAAGCTCAAAAGATCTTTTTGAGCGATGTGAGGGAGAATCGGCGCCCGACCTACTCATATTGTGAAGGGAGCAACCACTTTGCGGCAGAGTGCTATAAGAAATAAAAAACATGTCTTAGGTGTGGAAAGCCTGACCACTAGATCAAGGACTGCCCCATGGTAATGCCGGAGAATCGACCAAAGACTCAAGGTCGGGTATTTGCACTTACGAAGCAGGAGGCCAAGGCATCTACCTCGGTGATCAGAGGTACGCTATTTGTTTCTGGGAGGAAGCTAAAATCTTGATTAACCCTGGTTCCTGTCACTCTTTTGACACACCTCATTTTGCATGTCATCTAAAATATATTCTCTGTTTATAATTCTTTTCTTGCATGCAATGAGAAATGCAGCATCAACATGTGAACTTGTGCAAATATAGGGCTCACTGGTATTAAGAGGACATGTTATTTTCTAAGATGGGAGATGGAACCTTTATTCTTCCTTGTTTTTTATCCAAATCATATGTAATTGTCATTCAGAATTGGGTTGGTTTGGAAACATAAGGGTGGTATCTATCAATTTCAGAGTATTATTTGTTATGTTTCTAGACTGGCAACTTATCTATGAACTTTCAGGGATTGTACCTTTTATAATTGACAAGCCTCTGCCATTTAGTGGTTTTTTATTCTTTTATTTTTTTGGTAATAAAGATACTTGACTATAAGGAATGTTTCTTCATGGAGAAAAAAAGATTACGAACTATGGTTTCATATAGCTGTGACTTATTCCTAGATGCATCCGATTCCGAGTTAGCCAACTCATTTGCCAGTGTATTTACCTTCTGAAAAATGTATTAAACAAGTTATTGAGAACTGGTCTTGGTTCTGTTAGTTCTTCCTAATTCTTTTAAAACTATTGATGGCTTTCCAAATTTTCTAGATCACAGTAGCAGTATCGAACTTTATAAAACTGATGGCTCATCTGCAATTATTTCTATCTTACCATTGTTTTCTTTGTTTTTAAATACTTAAAAATGTTCTCCTTGGTTTTTTTTTTTTAATAGACACATCATTAAAAGAGAAGGGTAACTGTGGTAACCTGTAATCCCTTTGCCGGAGCCCTACATGCCCAATTAAAATGCTTCTATTTTTTCTTATTGTATTGCCATCCTCACAAATGTTCGTATACAACATGAATCAAATAAAATTGCCAAGAACTGTCACTTGATTGCCATTAAAATTAAAATACGTTCCAAATACAGATCTGGAAATAAAGATGCAATAGAATCAAAAGAACATAAATTAAGAGAATACCTTATACATTGCCTTAGGTTACCCCCAAGGACTTAGCATACCCCACATCGGGTCTCCTCCACCAATAGTACATGGGATCTAAGTCCAAGAACTTGTCTCACAAATTTGGGATGCCTAGGAAAAAACCAGTAGAGAGCGTAACATAATATATGTTTGGCCAAGGCTCAACACATGAACATGAGGCCAAGACCTAGGGCTAGGGTATGTGGCTTGGGCATGCCACCCCTTGGCTTAGTTTTACTTCCTAAGCCCTAAAGTTTGGAGAGAGAAGAAGATAGATATTTAGAGAGTGGCGTGTCAGTCCTTCGGGTGGTAAACATAGCATCACAATAGGAAGAGGTCGCAGGCAATCTTCATATACAACATGCTAAGAAGTTTATAGTTGTTAGCTAACAATTTAACCACTTGTTTGAAAATTCCAACCAATTACAGAGAAGAGTAGGAGACGACCACTGTTCTGGTTTCTTTGTTTTACCTACTGCAACAAGTAAAACTGATACCAAGATGGATGATTGCTTATCAAGTGAAAATGACTAAAATTTGATAATATGAAGGAACTCAACTCCCCAAAATAAATGCTTCAGAAACCAGCATGATTCTGCCACACAAAATTAAGTGGAATGCATCGTCGTCATGTCACCTCTCAGCACTACCAAGCATTACCACACTTACCTATGTATCTCCAATATCTCCTCCAAGCTTGCCAAGCATTTTGCACTTGCACCCCATGATTTTTCATGCATTTCTCAGGCTAATACATTTGAAGTATTCGTCAGAGTTTTCCACTGAATTTTCAGCACACATCTAAATGCTTTCATTTTCATAAAAGATTCCCTATTATGGCATCATATTCTATGTATCTATTCCGATCATGGGGACCAAGTTTTACTAACTTCTTTTCTCTTTTTCAAGACTACACATGAAATTGCTCCGATCATGGGGACCAAGTTTTACTAACTTCTTTTCTCTTTTTCAAGACTACACATGAAATTGCATTTCCAGTAGAAATTTATCAATCGAAAGACGATACCTTGTTTCATGGTACTAAAAAACAAATTTTCAATAAATTGTTCAGTGACCAATCTGACATGATAATGAGGCAGTGTTTAGCCAAAAAAACACCATCCAGAAGGTAGGCACACAATACCCGAAGCTTTCAATTTCAGTCACTAGGACCTATCTTTACAATTCTTTGACCATGTTGTTAAATATCACCCCAATTTCTTTCATAATCGTGATACTTATCATACGATCATAGAGAAATTAGACATGGCTAGGGATTTGAATTCCATGGAAATTATACTCAAAGAGTTAAAAGGATTCCAGAATTTTTTCTGTGAAGTAACATTCATAGATGTGATTCCAAACTATGGCTTTGCAAACAAGCCCAAGTTGGCCTTCAGTCCTTTTTCAAGATGAATGAGTTTGGGATAAACAAGTCAGGTCTTTTAATGCTCTTTTGAACGCAATGATTCAGATCTTTTTATACTCTTTTGAATGCAATGATTTAGACCAAAAAGCTTTATTTGGTTAATTATATGTATTGTATAGGAATTGAAGGAAATTTGGGATATTTCCAATTGTTTTTACCTGCAATATCCTAATTAAGGCCTTGTGTTAAATGAACGATTTGAAATCAGCTTTCTAGGTTTTGGAGGAGATGCCAAGCTATTTTTTTCCAAATACTGCAACTCTATAAGCTGTGACTTGCAGTTATGAGTGGATTTTGTGGAGTAAAAAGGATTTTTGGATGAGATTATAAGCAGAGTTTGGGTCCCTGAACGTTCACCTTACACAGCATAATTGATGGTTTAGGGAAATTAATGGAGGCTGTTAAGCTCATAGTGACATGGAGGACAATTGGGCTCTTCCAAATGATGTCACGTATGGCGTAGTTATTAATCTTACCATAAAGAGGGGCGACCAAGCGAGGCTTTAAGCCTTTTGAATGAAATGCTTGAGAAGAAGTTTATACCATCGTGTTGCAAATTTTTTTATCTTATTTGTCAAGAAGGCAAGGTTGATGAGGCTTGTATGCTATGGAAGAAGCTCTTAAAGAGGAAATGCACCCCGATAATGCTATATATAGTACTTTCATATATTGTCTTTGTAAAGGTGGTAAACTTAATGCGATGAGGAAGCTTGTTGATGAGTTTGAGAAAGGGTTTTATCTAAGTACATTGACATATAATAGAATGGGGAGTTGTGAGAGGCAGGGAGATTATGGGATGATGTACTCGACAAAGCGTGTGTTAGTTTTTCACTTACAATAGGTTGATCAAAGGGTTTTCTAGCACTGGAAGGGCAATTGAAGGTTTTAGCATATTTGGAGGAAATGCTGCGCAAAGGGTGCAAAGCCAATAAGTCCACTAATACCCAACATAGTGTGCTCCCATGATGGCGTTAGACTGTTTAGGACAATAGAGGCTGGTATGTGGTCTGGGATTGTTTTCCCGAATGTGTCTTTTACGAGGACATTCATTTTTATTAACATGCTCGGTGACCAAGTCTATTTCTTTCACCCTTCAAGAATTGTACTTTTCTAGTTGGAGTTGAACTTGGGTCTTAGAGTTAATCTCATATTTTTAAGGCATGGCACCGATCATATTTTTAGCGATGCAGTCCGCTACAACTCTAATCAAATTCCCCTCCATGAAGCTTGACATTATTGTCCTATCTACTTTGACATCTTCTAGCCATTTTTCTAATATTCTTCTAGCTTGGCCATTGGCATTAGGTTTTATAATTGGAGGATCTAATTTAAGTACATCACCACCCTATCATGGAACCATACATATCTTCTTTTTTTTTTTTTTTAACACAAAAATTTGTTCTATTAATTTTATCTAGCAGTGGTACCAGATCGTCATCTAAAAGTTCCATGACCACCCTATGACCGCACTTTGGACATCAAGCCAACCCAACAAATCCACGATCCACATGTCTCCCATGCAATGGGCTCGTCGTTAGCCTATCAATGATAACCAAGCCATAGAGGGACCATGGATAGCTATAGATCCTACGTGGCCACTCCAAGGACAAGTTTGTGGTCACAAAGATCAAGAACTGCATAGGAGTGTCCTGATCTCTTTCTTCAGTGCAAGGGGAGTCCAACTACATGCAAAAGAAGAACCAAGTACGCCTTTCTTTCCCATTTTGGTCCAATGTCATTGTCATGCTTGCGTGCTACGTAGGATGCCATGCAGAGGCTTTTAGGTACTCGCCTTTACAAGCCACCGTCTCATTGAACAATTAGGTTGGTTTCCTCTTGTCTCGCTTTGCTCAATAGAGTCTTGGTTTCCTCCTGGCTCAGCATCCACCACCTTGGATCCTCTTTGGCTGTGCGTATTACATGGACTATACACATCCACCACCTTGGATCCTCCAAGTCAATGCCTTTTCACATGCCAAGGCGAGAGTTATGGAGCCCCCTATGTCCTAGCTAGAATCAGCTCCAACCAGCTCTAGTAGGTTGTTTCATCCAAGTAAAGCCCTACTCTAATGGCCTTTTTCATCCAATTAGAGTACACCTTCCGTGATGATCTTTTCCTTCCAAGTAGCACATATCACATAGCATGTTTTATCCATAGAGCCTTCCTCACACATCTTTCACCCATGGATGTGGCGTCCATTACTCTAATGGTTGCTTTCACTCAATTAGAGCCATACTCCCAGGGCTGCAAAAATATGCGTACTTAAACACATATGAATATCTGAGAGCGGAAATCAAAAAACCCAAGCGGCTTTAAAGGCGATTTATTAGGCTTTCGATGCACTCATGCCATATGAATTACACTGTTCTTCATATTACATGTACATGTTTGACCGTTGCCTATATAGAGCTTTTGTAATACTTTATATTTTGTATCTCATTTCTTTTGTGCTTCTTATACTTGGAATATTGGATTTCTGTTCGTTTCCTATATTTTAATGGAAACTGCTAAATGCCTTCCTTCTATTGAAAACGCAATTAATGGAATACTGAAGCGAGCTTCTAATGGGGTGGGAGCTGGTCACTTTTAGTATTGGAATGTTGGTCCACATTTTGAGCATTATGTCGTAGATTTGGTGCAGTTATTTTTTGTGCATGGTTCTTTGATACTGCAAACATGAAGAAAACACCCACTTTACTCATTCAAAACACTCCCGGCCATGCAGGGGCCTTTCGTCTTATTGTCTCTCTTGTAATCTTATTTCAGTAATATAAATGTTAACACTTACCAAAAAAAAAAACAGATCAAAAAGGGGAAAAAAAAAGACGGAACTATAAATCATGACCAAATATCTTGTTAATGCTTCTGGAATGACTGCTTCAAATAGACACAAGTATAGCTTGAAATTTCTTTAATGTTAACTAATGGCTTTTCATATCCCGCTGGGCTTACAAGACCTCACCTTGTTGCGCAGCAGCTCAATTGATTTTGAAACTTTTGGTTCATGAAATAATGTATCAAATTTTACGGTGAAGATGGAGTATTGGGGTAAGTTCTCATCTCCTTGCTTTCCCTGTGAAATGAAGATGAGCTGCAGTTAATATTTAGTGTTTAAACCAAATGGATACTTTGTATGCTTCAATATTCTAATGCACTAACCATGGTATTGCTGGACCAAACCATGTGAAGTTATGAACATTTGTTGCCATGGGATGTGTAGGATTATATGCATGCTCATGAGTGTGGCTTGCTGCTGGACGTCAATATGTGTTAGAAGGCTTATCATCTTAAACAAGGGAGTCTAAAGTGAAAATAGTCAAGTTTTTTGAAGAAGATTGAACATAAAACTAGGAGATGCATGAAGCTTTTCTCAGTAATGCATATTAACCTTAGGATATATTCTCTTTTTATAATTCTTTTCTGGCATGCAGTGAGAAATAGAGCATCAACATGTGAACTTGTGCAAATATAGGGCTCATGGTATTAAGAGGATATGTTATTTTCTGAGATGGGAGATGGAACCTTTATTCTTCCTTGTTTTTTATCCAAATCAAATGTAATTGTCATTCAAAATTGGGTTGTTAGAAACATAAGTATGGTATCTATCAATTTCAGAGTAGTATTTGTTAAGTTTCTAGACTAGCAACATACTTGTGAACTTTCAAGGATTGTACCTTTTCTAAGTGACAAGCTTCTGCCATTTAGTGGTTTTTTATTTATATATATATATATATATTTTTTTTTTTGTTAATAAAGATACTTGACTATATGGAATGTTTCTTCATGGAGAAAAAAGGACTACGAACTATGGTTTCATATAGCTGTGGCTTATTCCTAGATGCATCTAATTCCGAGTTAGCCAACTCATCAGCCACTGTATTTATCTTCTGAAAAATGTATTTAACAAGTTATTGAGAACTGGTCTTGGTTCTGTTAGTTCTTTTAAAACTCTTGATGGCTTTCCAAATTTTCTAGATCACAATGGCAGTATCAAACTTTATAAAACTGATGGCTCATCTGCAATTACTCCTATCTTACCACTTTAGATAATATCAATCCTCAAAGTTCTATTTAGGCTTGTCATTCCATACGAGACTATGTTATTGTTGGTTATGTGGCCTTTCAAGGCCTTAAAGCCAATAGTCTTACGCTTAGTGCGAGTTAGAGAGAGACTGAATCTGGATGCTTGGCGCACTGGGGCCTAGATTCATATACCCCGAGTATTTGAGGCATTGAGAGTATACGTTTTGAGAGTGTGAACTCTCGGGGAGGTGTGAGGGTCACCTCCCAGTCATGAGTATATTGATTAGAATGGCTCATAGTTGATGTGATAAGCCACGGCTTTGAGAATCCAATCGAGAATAATAGAACACGAGTATTTAAAAGAGTATTCGCCCTGTATGGAATGGTCGGCTCATAGGACATGAGCCCATATACTGGCACGAGACCTTTCTATGGCATGTGCACCCCACAGTCGTTTGGAGAAGCCCCTCTTCTATAGTATTATCCGACTTAGAAGAGCTAGTGCACATGTGCTTTGAGAGGACCCCTGTATTTGAATAAGAACGTGCCCCACAGGGGTGCTCCAGTAATCCATTGAACCCCCGGTGATGGGAAGCTCTGGCTCGGTGAATTTGATGTTAGCAATTATGTTTCCTTGCCATAGACTATGGAGCATAGGTTCATTGGGCCGGCTTGAGACACCGGTGGAACGTCATTTGGGTTAGCCCAATGGAAGACTCTGACTGGTGTTATAAGTCAAGAGATCTCATTTACCTTTGGCTCAAATTAATCTAAAATTGATGAGAAAATATTTTATATTGATGAGAAATTGTGTAATAATGTTGAGAAATCATTTAGAGAATTTTTTTGGGATTTTTGGAGAATTTTTCAAATGTTTTAAACAATAAAAAATGTGATTTTCAAATTTGTTTGACGTAAATACCAAACAAGGACATCCTATGGGGATGCCACATGGATCCCAAGTGGCCATAGGGATGCCATGTGGCACCCCCACCTCCCCACTCGTGGATGACATCGTGCTGACATCATATCCATGTGGGGACCTATTTGTCATTAATTCTTTTGTTGGCATTATGTTATAACATGTTATCTTGTTA
>NW_006498229.1:0-30872 GCF_000471905.2 Amborella trichopoda
TCCCTTTGAAATGGCTGTTCCAATTGGGCTGCTGCTTCGAGGGGCATTGAGTTGAAGGACAAATCGTCCATGAGGGGTCGAGGACCAGTTGGGGCCTCGAAGAGGGAGCTAAAGAATTATGTAGTTTCAAGACGGATGAGAGGGGGGGGGGGGCTGTCGAACACTTGGTCCCCAACTTTGACGAGAGATATAGAGTTGTCTCTTCTACGGCAATTAGCCATTTTATGAAAAAAGGTAGTGTTGTTATCTCCTCATTTGAGCCATCTGGAGCTTTGGAGCCAAAAACTTTCTTCCTTTCGGAGAATGAATTGGTAGTCGACCCTAGATTGAGTTCTAAGAACAGTTTCTTCTGGCGAGAGGGGCCTGGTCTCCGCAATGAAGGTCAAGGGGATGGATGGATTCCATCAACTGAGATTTCCGAGTTAAAAAATTTCCGGTAAGCTGATGACTCCTGTCTTTTAGCCTAGCTTTGAGAAGCTGCAGCCTGTGTTGGAGGTGAAAACCAGCACGGCCATGGCTAGAGGTGGAGAAAGAAGCCCACTAAGAAGAAATAAGGGAGGAGAAGTTTGGCTCTTGGAGCCACTAATTCAAATCTGTAGGGTGAAGGGCCACTGGCTACACTCTAGGTTTCCAGTAATAAAGGCATGTTGTCTGAGATGGTCTTGGGAATGAGCACCAGGGAAGGCTTTGTCCCACAAGATATTGGTGAGGAATCTGTGCAATTTGGACAAGGAAGGGTTGGATGCATGATTTGACCATGTGAAATTTGCCCCTTGAGGGATGTCTAGAAGTTCATTTCTAGAGATGAAATCTGAAAATTCCAGCATGCCTTGCGAGATTGTAGAGCTTGTGTTTCTTTTTTAAGACCACCGAGTGATGTTGAAATGTCCCTCCAGGCACCATGGAGAGGGGGAAGGGTTGGAAGACACGAGTTCATTCAATTCAGTCCAAAAAGTGTCTCAGAGGTTAGCCAAATTTGGGCCATACATGGCCGGAAATCTCTAAAGAAATCCGTCGGAGACCCTTGAGAGGGAAAGAGTTTCTGAGAAGGGCTTCACCGTGGATTGGATGATGGAGTGAAGAGAAGGGTCCTAAATGACCCATATTCCCCTGAAGCCTCTTGGGCCTTGAGCACCTCCCATTGACATGGTTTGGATCCCCATACTTGGCGGAATTGGGGGAGATTGGGGTGGGGGAGCTTGGTCTCGATTAGAGCTAAAACCGAAGGGGAGAATTAAGAGCAAAGGTCTTTGACACATTTTTGTTTTTGGGGCTGGCCAAGACCCCTCACATTCCAATCTCTGTTATCTTCATCAGATTAGGGAAAGGATGAAGATATGTTCCTAGGTGACCTTCTGCTAATACCAGGGCTATGTTTCTGCTAAGGGTAGGGGGGGAGCAAAAGGGGATTTGCTCTTGTCGTAGGAGATGGAGCAGTTGAAGTTAGCCAGCTGCCTTCGGTTGGTAGGCTTCTGCTTGAGTCTGCTCTGGGCGTTGGTCAGAAGGAATTCTTGAATGTCCTGGTCGGAGGCATTTTTCTTGAGCCCCATGGCCTTGAGTTCTTCCTTGATATTTCCCTGGGCTTGGTCCATCCCTTCCATGAACATGGAATCCATTGATTGAGGGGAGAGAGTATGGGATTGGTCTGAGAGAGCTGTGTCTTTAGAGAGTGGCGGAGAGGGAGAGAGATTGAAAGGCCCCTGCTGAGATGCATTCCCAAGAGAAGAGGAGTTTGAGGGGGCATGAGCGAGAAGAAAGGAGAACAAGAAGTCTTGAGCAGAGGAAGGGCTGGGGAGTCGGGGTGAGGACAAGGAGGACATGGTTGGGGTGAGGGAGAGAGGGCAGGAATGGTTGCCAGGGGTAGGGGATTGAAAAAGTCAGGTTGGTGCCCGTGGGATGGGGGAAGGGAAGAAAGGGAAAGAGGGGGCTCAGAGGTGACCGAGACCAGAGAGGGAGTTGAATAGGTTGGATAAAGGGTGGACGAGTGATTGGGATAAGAGGATAGAGGCAAAGGATGGGTGCTGGGGTAGGCTGAATGGATCAGGTGGAGATAAAGGTCCCATAAAACAGGGATAGAAAAGGGGAAACTTGGGAGGAAGAAAGAATGGGTGAGTGAGGGGAGCGAGGGGAACGAGGGAACAGGTTGCGAAAGAAGGAGAGAAGAGAGGGGTAGGGAGTGGGATGGCGCAAGAGGGGAGAAAGCATGGGCACCGGAGGGAGGTGCGAAGGACCGGGGGCAGAAAACATGGGTGAAGAGGGGGAAAGGGATATGGCTGAGGTTTCCACAATGTCTTGGGCTGAGCCACGGAGGCCAAGCATTGGGCTTGCAGGCAGGTGAAGGGTTTGAGGGGCACGGGATGGTGTTGCAAGAGAGGAGGGTTCGCCGGCAAGGGCAACGCGAGGTGGGGGGTGGAAAGATGGAGCACTTAAACGGAAAGAGGGGCAGAAGAGATGGAAGCCGGTGGTGAGGCGACCTTGGGAATTGACTAAGATGGGGGAGATTACAGGGCCGGAATGAGGGATGGGTTGACCTTGATGGGCTTGAGAAAGTCCGAATGAGTTGCTTCAATGAGGGAGGTCAAGGCCGGGGCAGGGGAGGTGAATTGGTTGAGCTAGAGGTTGAGGGGTCAGATTCTTTGCGCCGAGCCGAAGAGAGAGGGCTGGGTAGGGGAGCATGGGCATATCTGCCTAGAGGGCAGATTCTATCTCTGGATCTAGCTCCAGGAAAGAGGGTTGTTTGCTGCTGCCAGCTGTTGACGGGGTAGGTGAGGTGGTGTACGACATGGGAGTGAAAAGGGTGCTCGATGGTAATGATGAAACCTGTGGCCTGTACGGGTTCTTATCAAGCTGGGGCACTTGTCGAGTATCTGCGGGGACAACTCGAATGGTTGACATGATGGAGGGGTTGACGTGTCCAT
This sequence comes from Amborella trichopoda, assembly GCF_000471905.2. Next base: position 2,919 of record NW_006498229.1, read on the forward strand.
CATGCGTGGGTTTGGCAGACCGAGAGGGAGAATGGACGGATAGTGGTATGGGTGTCGGGGTTTGGACGGTGGTGATGGAGGGGTTGGGGTAGGGCTGGCTATCCGCAATGGAGCAAGGGAACTTGGGGTCCAGAATGGGCATGCCATCGGTGGATTTTACGCCGACAGATGGATTGGAGCTGCGGTTGCGCCCGTGTTGGAAGCTATTTTGATTATCCTTCTTGCGGACAACCATGGACCAGCCCTCCTGATCTATTGCCTTGCCCTTGCCGTAGTCCTTGGTTGGTGGTCCTGAGTGATCTCGACGATGGTCTCGGGGTTGGCCGGGGGTGGTATGGGCTGAGGCGTCGAACCAGGCTGTGCTCACTCTGAAATAATGGACCTCTACCTCTAACCAAAGAGAAAGAGGGATGAGATGGGGATCGATGGACTCAATGAGGAGTTGGACTGCTCCCATCGGCAAAAACTCCGACGACTTCCAATGGGTTGAGACAAAGGCTCCACAGGTATCTCCTATTGCCTTGAATATGTTAGGATGCCATGCATGGAGAGGTATTCCAAAAGCCCTCAGCCAAATCTTTCTTTTGGGTGAAGAACTGAGGCCACTACTCCAAGTAGTCAAGTTGAGGGTCGCCCCTTTGAAAGAAGGCTTGCTGCCCTGGAGAGCTTTCTATGCGGTTATGGAAAGACGAGAAGGTGAACAAGAAACTTCCTCCTCCATGGACTTAACACGTGAAGTTTGGTTCTTGCCAAAGTTTACGGGTCCACGATTCTATCCCTTTGAGGTCATCTCTGCGAGGGCGAAGTGGCTGGCTAAGGAGGAATCCATGATTCCGTTGAAGCAGGAGGTAGGTTGACCACGGATAGAGATAAGAGAGGAGGCAAAATGACTGGGTAAGGGAGAATTGATAGAGAGGAAAAACGGTGTGGTTGGAGCCGCAGTGGGGAAGGGAACTTGGGCTGGGGAAGCGATAGGAGCACAAGAAGCTTTAAGGGCAGAGGCGTGGTCGAGCACCGGGTGGGGAGGCGGGGGAGGATGAGAGGCTGCGGAGTGGGAGGTGTGGTCCAAGGGTGCAAGAGGATGTGGGTGGTTGAAAGAGGTGAGTGTAGCAATGGTAAGGGGGTGGAAGGGTCAGTGGTGGATGGCCTCTCAAGAGGCCATCCTCGAGGCTGATGGTTTTCAGAGCTTCAGAGATCTCTCTACCCTTCAACAACTATCCATCTTCGTACGTTTTTATTATCTATTTTCTATTAAAGGTTTTTGAATCCACTGATGCTTGCAGAGATGTGGCCTTTGATGGAGTTATTTGCCAAAGAGAGTTTAATAAGAAAAGTGAGATTGGCAAATATGCCCCAGATGAATGTTTGCAAAGATATTCAAATCCCAAATTTCATAAGAAAAACCGCAACACATCTTGGTGTCCAATGGCCCAGAATCATTCTTAGGCGTTGGGCTTTCGAGCTAAGGTATACATGTGGCCAGGCCTCATCGTTTTTACGCACACACACACATGCCTATATGTATGTATGTATGCATATAGAGGAAACTGTTATGTGAGCCAGTTGGCCTATTCAATCTGAGCACATCCAATGGCCATTGTATAGGGACACTTTTTTCAATTTTTTTAATCTCTTTTTACTTATCCTTTTGAGCTGAAATTTTATGGAGGGGTATGCTGAAACTAAGTGCCCAAGAAAAATATTTCAAAGTCATACACAATAAAATATGACAAAAATGATTCTACCCCTGTTGGTGAATGTGGGCCATTCGGATATGTGAATCTAGGCTGTCTGACCTATAATGCAACATAGGCTAGCAGGAAGATAAAATCTTAATACATATATACATAGGAAAAGATATGTAACCCCAACATATCATAATGTATGATATTGTATTTATTCATTTTATATCTTAATAGTTGGGGCATTTTATATTTACAAGTATCCAGTTTTTATTTTAATCCTCATTAAGTTGCCCAAACTAATTCTCAAAATGACATTCATATCTTTTCTCTCTCTTCCTTCTTTGTTCTTATTTCTCAAAAACCCATAAACCCAACTTTGTGTTTTAGTGAATCACAAGAGTGCTCGACTCACCACTAACATACTCCATTCTACCATCATAGCTAGTGGGAAGATAGAGAAGGGGGGCACAAAGGGTTAGGTTATGTGCTATGAGAAATAAGAAATAAAGAGGGAAGAGAGAGAAAGGATGCGGGTGTTATTTATGAGGCACTTAATGGATTACTGTAAATAAGGCACTTAATGGATTACTATAAAAAAGAATGGTAGGGATATTTGAAGGGGGTGGAAGTAAATATTCATAAACTTAATGCTCCTTGATATGGATAAAAGGTGGGGAGTAATCATGGAATAAGTGGGACTTTTAGGTTTCATAATGATATTTTCCCATGGACGTACACTTAGTGAGGCACATACATATAGGAAAAGATTTAATAAGCCCATCATAGTGCATAATATTGTATTTTATTCATTTTATATTTACAAATAGCCAATATCAGTGTCTGTGTCCACAATATATGACATGGTAGGCTAAGTGTACAACTATCTGCACATCATAGCTTTCGAGTTTTGGTTATATATTTTATTTGAATTTCTTTGCCCTGACTGTAAAAATGTTCCAGGATGTCTGTCATTGTTTTGAGTGACCTGTTCACTAGGTTAGATTGTACGTATTAAAACACTATCTCTGTGGGATTTTAATTTTTAATATTTGTCACATCTTTGTGTTTCTCAGGGTTCTAGTAGGAACTGGTCGGGCTTGTTTTGAGACATTGAGACCGCTGGCCTACAGTCTTCTTGCTGAGCTTATTCATCATGTCCGATTGGATCTGTCTCTTGCACAGGTTGACGTCCTTTGTTGATTATGATCATTTTAGATATGCATGATGTCTCTCTTTATGGACATCCAACCTTTATGGATTGCCATTGATGTGATATTTGTAAATGAGATCATGTGGGATGTTTGCATATATTGCTTTTGTAAATGCAATTTGCTGTTCTATATTTTTAAGTGATGCCCTATCTGGGGTGTTTCAGTGTAGTATTCCCCTCAGACACAGCAGTGTTTGCAATGGAGCCTGATGTCCTGTGTTTTGGAATTTTTTTTTTCTGGAAATATCTAAAAAGGAAAACTACTCAATGTTTTGTAATCTACGATATATGGAATAGTGAGTGGCAGAATGTGCGAGGGAAGATTGACTCCATGATAATGGTGCAGTTGCTTGGATATTTGGCAGTCCTTTGGCCAACATTTTTTGATATGCTTCTGGTCTTTATGGCACAGATATTGGGCAACACTTGGATCACCAAGTATGTTTGATGGTTCCAAAAAGAAAAAGAAAGGAATGATACTCCAGTTGGTTCTAGGTTTTGATTAATTGTGGACTTTCAGTTCATGCGTGGTCATCTATTACTTATTGAAATAGCATCTCTTTCACTTTTTGCATGCTATGTTTTGCTATTTTTTTTTTTGTTTTTTGGTGATGCGGTTTGTATCTACTACTTTTGTGGATAATTTTAAGTTTCTAATATGATTTGATTGTTTTGCAGTTGTCACGAATCATTTACTTGTTTTCGAGAAACATGCATGATTCATCCTTGCCTCTGAGTGTTCAAACTACTTGCGCTCGGCTAATGCTGAATCTGGTCTGAATGCATTCTTTATATGCTTCATATTTGTCGGTGACATCTACTAGCCATTTTCAATTGAGCTGGATCTGTGCTTGTGCACAGACATAGTACTGGGATTCAGGAGCCTGAATGTGGGTTTATTATTATCTTTTGACCACTTTATAGGTGGAACCCATCTTTAGCAGGGGCATGGACCAACAAATCAAGGAAGAAGGAAGGGTTTTACTGGTTAGATGTGACTGTCGGATTCTTGTTTGTTTCTTGTTTTGAATGCTATCATACTCATTTTGTTGGTTTCATTTATATGATATATTTACATTGGATGCCTAATGTTTATTGTGGATTGTCAGGGGCGGATTTTGGATGCTTTTGTTGGGAAGTTTGGCACCTTCAAGCGCACCATTCCTCAGGTATACGTTAGTTATAGATGGACTACTATGGTTTCTAAGCTTATGGCTGGATGTATTTTGTGTGCCATCACAATTTCTTTCCTTGCTGTTATTCAATTTTAGGTTCCTTGTTGTTCAGTGCCTTCCGTTTGCATGTTTTGGTTTAGTTGTTTTTCTTTTGATCCCCTCTGGGATCTTGTTTGCAAAAGGTTAAATTACGAAGTATTTGTCATGAATAAGTTAGGGAGTGGCTCAGGGATCATGCCAGTTGGTGATATTTTACATTATTTTCTGTCTAAATGGTTTACATTAGATGTTTGTTGCTTCTATTACTCCCTAAGCCCCACCATACTCCCTTCTTTAAACTCTATTGTTAGAAGGTTGTAAAATAGCATTGTGATACTGAAAATTATAATTTGAAACATCCTTTCCTATATTTAAGGAACCTGTGCAACCACATGGAACCTCTTGTTTCTGAGATGAAGTTGTCTCTAAAGGTCCCAGATCAGAAACTAGAAACGGTTTTATGCCTGGTGCCAATAGCTTGTTTGAGCAAGCTAAAAGCAACGGCTGTCAGCTGAATCATTTTCTGTTTTCATTCTATTTTTTGAGTCCTTCATACCTGTTTCATATATGAAATTCCTCTAAGTTGTCACCATGAAAGAATCATGCTTTAGTGGAAGGTTTTTGAGGTTCTAGATGCATTTGGTTCTTTCTTGCTACCAGATCCACACTTACATTGGGTCAGCATATCGACATGATTATCTTATAAGAAAGACAAGAAACCTAACTCAGATGTGTTAGGGAAATAAGCTGAGTTGATTTGGAGCTTATTATGAAGAGAATGAACCTTTATTTGGTTTAAACACTTGTTAAGCATTTTGAAGGCTGTGTACTTTGTTTATGCTGTTAATTTTGGCTGTCAGTTCATGAGTGAGCCTTTAGATTAACATTTTTTGGTTGGTCAAGCACTTCTTGTGTCATGTATGTGGGACTTAATTCTTGGTTTAAATACTTGTCAATTATAGACTTAATTCTATGCCATAATCATCTTATTATTTACTGGCTCAGCATTTTACTGGATAGGTTGTCTGCCTGGGTGATTGATGTTGGATAACTTGTTATAACAGTGTTTTGAAACCCAGATTGGCCAGGTGAAATAGCCCGTTACTGGGCCAGTCTAGGGCTGCAATCCAGCCAGTTCAACGTTCATGTATAGTTTAAAAAAAATAAAGAAAAGAAAAGAAAAGAAATTTTTTTTTTTTAAATTGAGTTTTGTGGGATTGTAAAAAGTGCCCATTAGAATACAAAAAGTCTGCAAATACTACGATTTTGATTCTGCCTGAGTGCCATAATTCATTTCACAGTATAAATGAAGTTTAAATCGCAACAAATAAAACTAAAACGGATCAACAAGGGCAAACAAATGTCAGGAATGGTTACATAGTGCAAAAGACACTATCTAATACCAAAACGAATGATGAGCCAACTCGTAGTTGTTTGAATCCTGAATACCTCAGCTGAACTGTTGAGACAAATCGTTGAGCTGGTTGATGTGCAAGTCTGAGAGTTGAGACACTCTTGAGAGCCATGCTGACTATAACCACCCCATTGGCTTTTGAATGAATTACGTGCATGGTCCACCTTTCTCCTAACTTGTAGTCCTCAAGGGTGGTCCATCCCTTGTGTTCTGTCCCACCCTCCAGCTATGGGGCGGGTTGATGCTGTCTTGGTTGCAATTGGGTGGTGTCGGAATCATCTCCTCCCCCATTTACCCTCTATTGCCTTCGCCATATCCCTCTGTAGGTACGTAAACACCTATATCTCCTACGAACTATTCACATGTTGGCAGGTCACCTCCTCCTTGCTGGTCCTCACCTTCTTCTTCCTTGTCCTCACCTTCTTCAGCAGAAGTTGCTCCTCATGTTCCACCACCCACTTCTAAACTGTATCAACCACGAATATGACTTGATTGGATTGTACTCCTATGCTTTCCTCCTTAATTGCCACTCATGGATGATCAAAATATAATGTATGTATTATAGCTACCCGAATCCTAGACCAAGTTTTCCATGAAGAATAGTGATTCTCGGAAGATAGGAATCACGATTCTAAATTTCACGAATCTCTTTCCAAACAATGCTGTCAGATTCGTTTCTTAGCCTTCTTCGGTTTGGTCGGAAAAATGAAGCAAAGTGATTCGGCCAATTTGGAGGAAGTCTTTGGAATTTTTTAAAAGATTAATATAAATAAAGTATATATTTATATTATAAAAAATATTTAAATAATAAAAATTTTGAAATAAATATTCAAATAAAAAATAATTAAAAGAAGACAATTTTGTCTGCAGCTCTTGACTCTCCCCACTATTAAATTGGTGCACACTTGAAATCACAAACTTCGCTTGATTTCCTTCATAGTTAGGCCTCCGACTCTGAAATAAAATGAAATTTCAGCCCACAATCCCGACCCATCTTATTCTAGTCTAAAAGTCGAAACAAAATTTTACTATCAAATGCGTCGAAATAATAGCACCCCGTTATTGCATTCTTAGGAGTAGGAGTCAATAACCATCTCATGATCCATGGTCCATAAAATCATTGACAAAGCTCAATGGTGCTCATTGTCTTCATCACTTTTTCGATAGCATAGGGCAAGACGATTTGAGCACGCCTCTCTCTTATGCATCCGCGTTTCCGTCATAATTTGACCTTTCGAAGCCCTAATGATGGTGATGTGTTATTGGGTGATATCGCTTCCCATTCAAAACTCTATTGTCTTCTTTATGGAGTAGTTTACAACAAGGTTTGAAAAACTGGTGATCCAGATCGGGAATTGGTTGGGCCGAACTAGATCCCGTAAAATATCGGGAACTGGCCAGTTCTTGCCAGTGACAGAACCTGCTGGTTATGTCAGAGAATCGGCCCCACTTTTTTCTTTTTTTGAATTTTTTCCTATGAGGAACTGGCCGTTTTTTTTCAAGTTTTTATTTTCTAATTGCAATTTTTATATGATTTTAGAAAGAGTTGAATTTTTTTATTAGCACCACCCCATATTTCATAATTCATATTTTCTATTTAATTTTTTCTATTTAGCCCATCCCATATTTCATGTTTTCATTCTACCCATGGTTGCGCTAGCTAGGTTGCCTCGCACGAGTGGTAGCCAATCCATCACATTGTATGAGCCATAATCTTTTTAAGCATTTGTGTCTTCAAGTCCCCGTTGTCGGACAATAGCAACTTCTCTACTGGGTGGATAAACTTTGGCGCAATTGAATTTTGTGGCAACTAGCACTAATTCATCAGACATTCAAAACAGAAAAGGCGGCCATACACCCACTTCAAAATCTGTTTTCAAGTTGCTCTATCCATTTTCCTCATTTCAAGCATAAATTTATTTATCTATTTTTCCTAATTTCATTAGAACACGATTACAGATTTATGTTTTCCAATTCTATATTTTTGTCTCTACTAATTATTACACTTTAGATCTATTTATTTGGCAACGTATACTTTTTGCTTGCTATATCTCATGTAGTGGAGAAGATTTTGTAATAATAACCAAGTGGCGAGACTTTGGAAATGATTTAATTAATATGAAATTTGAGGTTGTTTACTTTAAAAAAAAAAAAAACTGTGCCAAAAAAAAAATTGGAATAACGAAAGAATGTGTGGTGAGAAAACAGAAATGGAGGGTCATTGCTTTTTCCCCGATTGCCATTTTAGTTATTAAAAACATGATAGCTCATTGTGAAGGTCATATCTTTTCTCTCTCTCTTTTAAATCAAAAGGTCCAAAACTATTGTATGATTCCTTTTTTTTTGCTATAAAAATTTCTGTTAAAGAGATCCATTTTATTGCAATGAGTTACATTTTAAATATTATTTTGACAATAAAATTAATGTAATGGATAACATATACTCATGCATGAGAAAGGTTCTTAGTATTTTTATATTTTCAGTAAAATAATAAAAACCTATAATGTAATGAATTATTTTTTTTGGAAACCTAGAGAACTAGATTTTTAAGAAATTCTAGTGATTTTTTGAAATTTTTTTAATGCCAGATCTTGCTGATCAAGCTGATTTTCTGATCCAAATTGCTGATCCACCAATTTGACATGATTTTTGGGGTGGCCGATCTGGGTTACCAATCTGTTTTTTAAACCTTGGTTTATATGAATCGATCTCCACCGTATAGGGTATGGATGTTTTCTCTATTTATAAGTAGATCTACTAGGAATCTATCCCTACACTAGCTCTCTCCTGCATTATAGGGTATGGATACTTTCTCTATTTATATGCAGATCTACAAGGAATCAATCCCCTCACTGGCTCTCGCTGTCTCTCTCTAATTTCAAATCTAGTGAGAGAATTTTTGTGCTTCGATCAAAGAGGTCGAATCAGGACAAAGCGGACCGAGGCAGCCTGAAGCGGATGCACCAGAGCTTAGCTTCAGTATAGGCTGAAAATCCGAAGACTTTTGCCTCTTCGGCCAAAGCAAAGCAAACTGATAACACTGGTTCCAAATATATTTTTGAATCCCGATTCTTGGAAGTTGGGAATCTAGATTCATCTCACAAAATTTGCAATTTATAGGTGCACAAGTAATCCCAATTTTTAGGGCTAGGGAATCAATGTATCTTGTAAGGTAGGTTCCCAACATCAAAACCCGGCGTTCATAGATGCACCGAACAATGTTTCGATGAGCATGGAGTTGAAGTTCTAATAACACGGAATCAAGATTCATATGTAGATTTCTAGATTTATTGATTTAGTAGCAAAGTATGATATTAATGTCTTTTGTAGGCAAGTGTCAACCAAAGTATTCCACTTTCAAGTTGAGCCTTGTGGGTATCGACGATAAGTACTTAACCAGTTCATCACCCACCTCATGAAACTAGAAATTGTTTGTCACTTTTGATAGACCCCGATGTTGGAAGGGTTTTTCAATAAATTCTCGAAGGGCATGGTTCTTTAGGAGCTCGAGATCCACATCATGGAGACTCTTTTTCGAGTGAGAACATGCATATCTTTCGTTCATCATCAAGAGATGGAAAACAAACACATTCAACATATTGGTTTTGGTTCCTCACTTTCGACAGACCCCGATGTTAAATTTTTTTCTATAAAGCATCGAAGCATACGGTGCTCTAAGAGCTCAAGGTCCACATCTTGAAGACTCTTTTCTAGTTAGAAGTTGTTGTTCCTCGTTTCTTCCTCAAAATAAGCATGGGAAACACATACGACATATTATGTTCTTAGAGTCCTAGAAACTCTAAGAAAGTGAATACCTAATGGAGCTCGGCCTTGTTTTTATTAGTTGTGGAGAGCTACGTTAAAAGGCACTCAATACACCGAGACCATTGTTAGGGGGGGGGGGGGTGGCTGTAAAGGACATTGATCCGAATAATATGGGAGCCTTGGATAATCATACTTTTTATACGGAGTCCAGATTTCAAGCTTATAAATATAGAACTTCAAATCTTTTCGTGCATAACACCTTTGGCATAGTCCATGTTGAATTGGTGCGTGATTCCTGAATGGTAGGGATCTCGATTCCAAATTGATGGGACAACAATTCCAACAATATAGGAATCACTCTTCCTATTTTATTGAATCACAATTCTGGATGGTGTCCCATCAACTCCAACAATATAGGAATCACTCTTCCTATTTTATATTGCAATTCTGGATGGCATCGATCGAAGTGCATTGATGTGCGATTCCAAAAAGGCAGGAAACTTGATTCCAAATTGATAGGATGCCGATTCCGATTTTATTGGATCGTGATATAGTGGGAATCACACGTGATTTGCATTGTACGGACAACAATTCCGGCTATAGGAATCATCAAACACCCCCAATTCCGTGATTCCGATTCCTGAAATGAGTCGGAATCACAGACATTTCCAATAACTACATAATGAAGAGAAAGAGTGCCATAATTGTGATGGAGAGTGAGAGTTCAATGAAGAGGGTGAGAGTGCCATAAATGCAATGTAGAGACTGCAAAAATTCCATGGCTCTCTCTCTCTCTCTCATTGTTTTTCCATTTTTTTTTCGTTTTGATTTTTCAGTTAAGGCACCTGCCTCGGTTGGTGCCTTCGCAGGATGTGGCACCTAGGCAGTCTCTCAGGTACATGCCCGCCTAGGGCCCTTTCGCTTCGGAAGGCTGCCCTAGGTGGCCGAATTTTTCATCATCAATAGGCACACTGTCGTGAGATTGACCAATGCCCTGAGCTTTGGTGGGGTAATGTTTTGGCCTTAGGTGATTAATACCTCTTGACATCTCCTACGCACACTATGTGCAGTTTGTCCGCCTAGAACTTTGATCGAGTCTCGCTCCATACCCCCATACTGGATGCTTGCTTCCCCTCAAAAGGCAACATCTCCTAAGCCTGGAAAAGTAAGAATGCTATAGGCATAAAAACCTAAGCAAAATATTTTATATACATTAAAATATGAAAAAGTTATTGAGTTTATCGAGAGGAAGTGCTGCTTTGGAGACAATATAAACCTGTTGGAGGCATTAAAGACTATTGATGAATATCCTATTAAAAGAAAATAGGATATTAAGTTAAAAGAAAATAGAAAAGCCATTAGCAGCGTCAAGGGTTTGTTTGACAAGCTTGTAATATTCTAATACCATTGGATACAAGATATTGAATTTGTTAATTCAATATGGTTCAAAATGGTGTTTGATGAGCCTAAATAATTCAATATTCAAATTGTCGTCATCATCTTCATCTGAGCTTTATCCTAATTACTTGAGGTTTTCTACATGAATCCTATTATGCTATTCCGCTCTACCAAGGGCCATACCCTTAGTCCGACCATAAGACCCTTGCTCATTTATCACAGCACCCAGGTGTCGTTACAACATGTCACTTATAGGGAATGCCCTAGCATAAGCATATAATGTTGGATCAAGATTCATAATAGGGATGTGGTAAAAGTTCTCTGCTCGCTGCCAAACCTAACACAGCCCTCCTCTTTTCTATCCGGGCTTGGGACCGGCAATGACGAAGTTTAATTCAAGATTCGAATAAGAACCCAAATATGGAATTAATGAAAAAGGTTTAACCCGAATTTTGAGCAGTTGGGAACAATAAAATAAATGCTAACTTGTGGGTTAGTGTTTCTCCATCTTGCTAACTCACGGGATTCATTTTCCTCTTGAAAACTCAAAGACAGCAAATTTTTTAACTTTGGGTAAACCTTAGTTTGAAAATCTAAATCTGCAAATCTGAATTTTTTTTTTTCTCTCTAGAATCTTCTTCCCATGAATGCAAATTTGTTTGTTATAAGTGATGGATCACTCACTTTTTCTGAGAGGCCTCACCTTCCGAGGTCGATAATTCTTAGGGGGATGAAGTTGAGGATCTTCCAAAGCCTGACCGTCAGAATGGTCTTTTCATTGGCCAGAGGATGCCAAAAATAAAATAAAAAACCTCTTCAATCTCAAAACTTTAGAGAAAATGGATCAACGATCATTTTGTTCACTAATGGTTTTCTTTTTTGTGTTTTTGTTAACTAGTTTGAGTTATAATTTGGAACAACAGCCTAAACATGGTCCACTAGTTTATTATTTTTTATCATCTCCTTCTTCATTATTCATGTTACTTCTGATTTGAATGTTCGGATTTATCATTTTTCTTTTTTGGATATGATTTGTATTATCAACTATGAAGGTGTTTCTTCTTTTTTGATGAAGAATGTGTTATCAATTATGAAGATTGCGAACTGAAGTTTTAGTAATTTTCTCTGAATGCCACAGCTACTTGAAGATGGTGAGGATGGAAAAGAACGTTGCACGTTAAGATCGAAGCTTGAACTTCCTGTGCAGGTTAATTCTTAGAACCTTTATTTAGATTATTGTTCAAACTCATTTATACTTGATCTTGTTTGATTTGGAGATTTAAGCTCGTCTATGTTAGTGACTAAAAGAAAAAGTCCTCCTCCAATGTTAGCCAGTTGCTGCTAAGTTTGGTATGTACTTCTTTTGAGGAAAGGCTGGCTAAGACTGTTTAGCTTTTTTTATTTATTACAATGAGAAGATTTTACATGGTTTAGATTTATCATGATGACAAGATTTTACATGGTTTAGAAGATCTGCTTAACACATTTTCAAGTTCAAGTGTACAAAAAGGGACATGAGGCCAGGGATTGGAATTATCAAGGATATGGTGTTAAAGTCTATGGGAATGAGGCCATATGTATGTTTAAGGAGCTTAATTTTGTGCCTTACTTAGCAAGGCTATCTTCCATCTCATTGGCTTCCCTGTAGATTTGTGCTAACATGCAACCGATGACTTCACTACAAGTAAGAATCTCCTTCATAATCTACCAAATACCATGAAGAAGGGGAGCCTCTAGATGCCCACTCTATAACATGTTGAGTCACCTTCCACGATAAGAGGCAAGGAGTATTTGTAAAACCTCATATCTTGTCACGAGTGACAGATGAACGAAAATTCGGCCGCTCAGCTGCTTAAGCGGCCGCCCAGCTGCTTAAGCGGCTTGTCTTAGGCGGCTTTTGCTAGGCACCCACCTAGGCAGTGTAAAAGATAGGTGCCTAGGCGCCGCCAAACAATAGTATTAATTAATAATTATTAATTTATTGGTAAACCAAAAAATAATATTAATTTAGTTTTAATTTATATATGGAAGGATTAGACTTTTTATGCCACTTGTCGTTTTACATGTAATAATAATTATTAATTATTGGTAAACCAAAAAATAATGTTAATTCATACTTATTAATTTATCGAAAATGCCTTTTGTATGTGATAGTAATTAATTTATTGGTAAACAAAAAAAAATTTATTAATTCATAATTATTAATTTATTGAAAATGTTTTTTGTATGTAATAGTAATTATCAATTTATTGGTCAACCAAAAATAGTATTAATTCAGTTGTAATTAATATATGAAAGGATTAGACTTTTTATGCCACTTATCGAAAATGCTTTTTGCATGTAACAATAATTATTAATTTATTGATAAACCAAAAAATAGTATCAATTCGTAAGTATTAATTTGTCAAAAATTCTTTTTGCATGTGATAGTAATTATTAATTGATTGTTAAATTAAAAAATTGTATTAATTCGTAATTATTAATTTATTGGTAAACAAAAAAATAGTATTAATTCAATTTTAATTAATATATGGAAGAATTAGACTTTTTTATGCCACATGTCATTTTGCATGTAATAGTAATTATTAATTTATTGGTAAACCAAAAAATAGTATTAATTCGTAATTATTAATTTATCGAAAATACTTTTTGCATATGATAGTAATTATTATTTTTTTGGTAAACTAAAAAATAGTATTAATTTTGATTATTATTATATAATATATACGATAAAATGGGGGGGTATGGGGGATCCAACTTTGAAAACAAAGACAACACAAGCTGCCTTGGGGTCTGAGCGCCCGCCTAAGCGGCTCAAAGCCCAAACCGCCTATGCAGCCGCTTGCACCTTTTTGAACATTGGGGGAGTGACAATGCTTCGACATAGTTGTAAGTCCCTACAAGGTTTGAGAAGGACATTAACGCAGTCCTTGTGCTATCTCTAGACACTCCTCCCACACCAAAGCTTGGATTGCCGAGGAAGCGATCATCATAGGTTCTTTTAATGATATCTGTTGGAGGGGGGCCTATCTAACTTGTGGTTTGGGTCTTGGCTTCAGCCTTTGAGCGGCTGCTATCCAATCAAAGATGATTTCCTGAGCTCACAACCCATGAAAATTGGCTCGTACAAGAGCTTAGAAAATGATCACATCTCTTATCCTCATGCAGTGGATGGGGCAAGGAGGAGAGAGGGGGGAGGGGTGGGGCGTGGAGTTGGGGAGGAGCATGCGGGCGCGGCCTGTGCCTAGTAAGGATCCTTTCATTACCCTCCTTTCGATATACCAAAGAGTTGCTGGTTGGGAAAGGTGCTAGAGCAAAGGGACACACCCTCTCCTTCTTGGGGTTCATTGGCATTGTTGACTCAACAATGCAGAAACTATTTCTGTCCTCGAAGGCATCAAACTCTTTATCCCCTCCTTGGGCAACTCCTCACTCTGGGAATGTCATGGCTTGGGCCTTAAGGTCATCCACATGCCTGTGGAGTCTCGAGTGTTTGATTTGGCCATCTTATTGACTAGTGCATGCTTATTAATGTAGCCTTTTTCATACTTGGCTGGAGGCCAATGCCATCACTGATGTGCTTGCCACGGATGGTGCGGCCGCGGGGACTGTAGGAACTAGCTAGTTTCAGCTCTGCCCCTCCTTTTCTTTTAGCTGTGGTCCGCCCCATTTTTTTGGTTTACTTGGGGTTCCTCACCCTACTTTCGATGTATTGAATGCTCGGCCTATGGGTCAATAGTTTTTCAATTACATGCACATGTTTCTCATTATCTCAAAGAAAAACACCAAACTTTCTTTTTTTTTTAAAAAATAATAATAAAAAAACTCCACACCTACTTGGTTTAGAGACTACGTATTAGGAGGTAGTTCTAAGTTTCCTAAGTAGCATATGTTGCGGAACCGGAAACCTTTTGATGTGGACGATCACCAAAATGATCTTTGTCCAATATGGCCAGCAACCCATAAGCTATCGCTCTTTGTGGTCTGGTATGGATTTATATCACTCATGCAGGATGGAACTTGTGTGGTGTTTATGTGCGGAAAGATTGAGAAGATCTCACTGAGAATGACCTGGATTATCAAGGATCCAGACAATCTTGTCAGAGGACCAGCAGCATGGGGGGTGAATCCATGCCTCAAATCAGCCAACAACTTCTATAGCATATCACAAGCTACTCCCCTAAGGTTTCTCCTAAGGGGAGGAAACCACTCTAGCCTTCCCTGTACACAAACAATCTTGAACTAACATGCAAGGATTGGCTGCCAACCTGGTAAGGGCCAGGGAGTGTGATAGGAAAGGAGCCTCCCCTCAAAGTCATTGTTGTTAGGATCGGACCGATGAGGGCATCGGTCTGGTTAGACCAGCCAGATTCGACTGGTGATCTAATTTACAAATTTCAAAATATGGATAAATAAGTAAAAAACCAATAAAGGGGAAACATGCAATAGAAAAAATCTAGAAAAAAGTAAAATGTTTTTTGAAAAATGTTACAAGAAAAAATTACCCATCAAGCATCAGGGACTCATTGCTCTAAACAACTATTTGACGCTCAAAACACGAAAACAATTATTCAAGATGCTCATAGTCATAATCATGAATATAAACAATTGAAAGCATAAATAAATAGAACACTACACTCCACCACATGTCTTCGCAAGTCCACAATCCACTTTCCATGATTCCATGGACTTTAAAAGTTTCTTACAATTTCAATCATATTACAAAATTCAAGTGAAAACTATACTCAAAGACAAAGTCTCAAATTAAATATCAAAACAAATGCAATCAGTAATCAAAAGTCATCATCTTCGTTCCCTTGATTTTCCTCTTCTTCCTCGACATTGAATCCACAGTATCGAACTCTATGTCATCCTCATTCACTTTTCACTTCACCTATATGGAAGTTTACATATTAATAATTAATCCACATACTTCTACATGTATATAGTTAAAACTTATAAATTTGAAAGAAAAAGAACTAAACAATTTAAAATTAATATGCCTCCTTGTAAAGTAAAAATAACTAAACAATTTAAAATTAATATACCTCCTTGTGGTGGTTCTTCCAACTCCTTGCAATTTTTTAATTGGTCTTCAAGACCTTCAAGAGCGGGCCTCGTTTTCTTCATGACCCATTCGTCCACGATATCAAGCCGTTCCAAGTCTATGAGACCTGTGCACTTCGATTTTCTTATCGCCCTATCTCCAACAACATTCCAAATTATAGAAAACTATAAATCAAAAACGTGTAAACACAAATACAACTATGGACTTACTAAAATATTATCTTTTATGCTCAAACTTATTTCACTTATCTATAGGACGCGTTGGAAAATGCTCTAATTTCATTTAGAACCTCTTGAACTATAACTTTGGTCGAGAATAGAGAGAGTGAAACTGAA
Organism: Amborella trichopoda; assembly: GCF_000471905.2. Next base: position 19,008 of record NW_006498229.1, read on the forward strand.
GGTTTGGAACCTCCCCACCAAGTTGTGACCACCAATCCCTTGAAAATGAAAATTAAATAGGATGTAGTATTGGATTAGAGTACCAGGAAATGAAGTTCCCTCACCACGTACCTGTCTATATTATCTTTCCGCCCATTAGCCATGATGGATCACCATTCCCTCACCATTTCTCCTTGAGTGGTTATTTGTACTTCCTCATGTACATGTTATCCACATTCTTCTTAAGTAATGTAGTCCAAGAATCATGATAAGAGGGGCCTTTATAGCTTGAACCTATGGATGCTACCAGTGTTAAAAACTTCTGCTGCCTGGCCACCTAGGCAGCCAAAGGTCTTTCCCCCCTGCATAAGGGTCTCGGAGGGTGCTAGGCACCCAGTGCGCTTCGGTGAGAAGGTGGAAATATGCCCTTCACTGAGGGCAAAAAATGTCAATGCCCCCCTCAAAGCGGTAGGAAAGGGTCTTTTTTTTTAATTTTTTTTTGTTTGTGTGGGGTTGGGGTAGGGCATTGTAACCCCCCAAAACCTACTTTGCTTGCATTTGAGATCAAATCTCCTAAAAAACATGATCTTTTGAATATTGAAAAATTTCTCGAAGTTTATGATTTCGTTTGAAATTGAAAGCAATCAACCTGATACTTTTTGTGGGTTGATTAGCTTATGAAAGATGACTTTTGGCTCTCACCAGTCATTGATTTGAGCCAAGATCTAGTGCATATTAAAAGGTTAATCTAATTTAATTTTTTTGTTTAATGTTTATGTGCTATTCATGAATGTTAGTGTTTTCTTTTTGTAGAATGCTGATTTTGTGGAATGTTGATTTGGGAAATGGGTATTGGCCTATTGGACATCTTTTTCTTTTCTCTTTTTTTTTCTTTTATTTGACTTTTGGACTCTAACTAAGTCTAAGAAGGGTGAGGACCTTAAACTTTCCCTTAACCCATCCTAAGCCCCAGTAAAGGAGGTGGGTAGTGTTAGGTAGGCAGCCAACATAAAACTTTGCCAAAATTTTCCATTATTTAGCTGATCCCAAATGGTTGGACAAAGGCTCTGATGATTATGATGACTCTAGGTAATTCAATGGAAAGTTCATTTTTGATATATATATATATATATATATATATATGAAATATGGTGTATCGGGGACTTAGATAATGTGTTTTGCGCTTCTTTCTCAAAAACTATTGTTTCTAAGATCATTTTGAGGGATTCAAACCTCTCTAAACAGCTTCCCTAGGGCCTAGATCCCAAAATTTCCTAGACGGGGCTGCCTAGTGGCCAAATGCCCAGACAACTAGGCGGCCGGATCCGTATTTTTCAACATTAGATGCTACTATGTTCAATATAGGTTGGAACTAGAATGAGCTTAGGGCATATGGGATAGAATTGTGATAAAGCCACTGAGCAATAGACATGCCCTTTTTTATTGGTTTTTCCTTAGGGAATACACTTTTATGGTTGGCTAAGTTGTCAGAGGTGGAAAAAACTCTTTATCCCACCACAATGGTCCTCTGAAGGATGTAACCCACCGAAGGTGTGGAAGAGGAGTTCTCCTTCTGTCCTCCCTCATTAACATAAGTACCGTAAAGCTCTTAATCCTAGGCTGGGTAAAGGTCCCCTCTGTCATCGGCAATTTCTTGCCTCTCTTTACTTCTCAACCACATGATGTTGAATGTCTTTTTGCATCTTGAACATCATGTGAGAGAAGACCCTTGGGCATTTGTCCACATTCTCCATTTTGTGGGCCAGATGCTCATTAACCCTATGGATCTCACCTCCCTTTAATTGTTTGCCACAATCTTTGCACAGCTTTATTTTTATCTCCCTTTAGGACCCTATTTTACATGACCACATGCTGGGTCTGATTTTCCCTTTCAATACTCAGTGGAAGACCATTTTTTCCTATGTATAGACAACCAATAACCATATCACAAATTCACAACCCTGACACCTAAATCACCTATTAAGCACACAATTCACACTTCACAAGTTTTTCAATTTTGCAGCCCTACATCGAAAATAAAAACAAACAAAAACCTGTGAGTTTTGAGAGGGAAAACTGGTTAGAACTTTAAAAAATAAAGATAGTTGATAATTCTTTTAATTTTTTATTTTTGTGGGGAATTTATTAAAAAACCATAAGAGATAAACTATTTAACATTTTGCACAATTGCAACTATTCCAAGTCACGATGATGTGTATTTTGATGGGTAATTTGAATTTAAGCCAAATGGGTAGAATTTTAAATAATTCATCTCTCATGGGTATGTGGATGAATTTTCCTTTTATCTTTTTGCTGTTTCACATTTTCTCTTAACTTTTACCTTTAAAGGGCTTCTGCAATAGGTGGAAGCCCTTAAAAGTCAAAATTCAAAACCAAAATTTAAAAAACCGAAAATGCATAAAAAGTAAGGAGACAAAGTAATTTCCTGTTTTTTATTTTTTACCTATTTTTTACATTTTGCAGATTTACTAAGCCCAAAACAGCAGAGAGCACACATGATAACTTCTCAATCAACTATAGTGAGAACACTTGTCTGTTTAAAAGCCGATGCACAAAGCCCTTTCCACCATAACGCACGATGAAACCCAAAAACAAGTCATTCACAATTCCTGCAGCACACCTTGCAGCATTTTCACACTTGTTCCTGTTCACATCCAAGAGAGGAACCTTTCAATGGCATGAACATGCACAATACACCCACCATGTTGGCCTCATACACACAGAAATGAATATTTCTCGATGAAATCAGCACTAATAGAATTAGGGTTTTCCCTCTCTCCTTTTTCTTTTTTCTTTTTTGGTTTAAAAAAAGTTAGCTATTTCTTTAAAGAAGAGAGAAGACGATAATTAGCAGATCAATGCTCTGATAGCAACTGAGCAGTACTCATGAACAGTACTGTGAAGTGTGAACCGTGCCATGAGTAGTGCCGTGAGCAGGCTGTGAACAGTAAAAAGTGTCAAAACTGGAGAGAAAGGGAAAAGAAGAGGAAAAGAAAGAGAGAAGAGAGAAAAAAGGAAAGAGATGAGAGGGGAGAGTGACTTGAGATTTACTCACCCCATGCCCCAATAATATCTTTCTTTGTAATGTTTGTTTAGGGTTTACAAAGGACAAAAATAACCTCAATAAAAATAAGTATCCTAAAGCATATAAAAATAACAGAAATGCCCCAATACACAAAATAAGTTAACAAGAAGAATAAGTGATATTGCAATATTCTAGACTTTTGTGTATAGGAAGAGCTCTATTTGTTAATTACTATTGTGTGGTGATTTCTCAAGTATGTGGTTGATAGTGCAAAAGTAATGTTTTCTGCTGGATTTTCACTTTCATTGCTGTTATGATCTACCAATTACTGTTTTTGACACCAGACTTTGTTGCAGGCGGTTCTTAATTTACAGGGGCCCCTGGAACATTCCAAGGAAATTAGTGATTGTAAACAGCTGATTAAGACTTTGGTCATGGGTAAGTCTCTTCATATTTTTTGTTAATATTTTGTTTTTCATCATTTGCACATGAGGGGCTCTAAATACCTCTTATCACTTGGGCTTTACCTCTTGTGTATCAACATAAATTTTTTTTTGGTGTCTGTTCGCTCATCTTTCTTTGTTGTCACAAGGAATGAACCGCTCACAGTTTTCTAGAAATTTAGAAGTTCTGAGTCTTGGTGGTTGCCTTGTTTTATTATAGCATTTTTTTTTTTTGTGTAAGTAATGTAGCACTAATTTCTGAATGAAATGTCTTGAGACTTGCCCAATGCTTTTTCTCCAAAAGGCAGGCATTTGCCATTATATTGAGTGTGTTTTCCAAATTTGGAAACTTTAGCTTCACGTTTACTGACACACGCAGACACACTCATGTGTGTGTGTGTGTATATGCATGTATTAGAATATGCATATTTTGTCCAGTATTTGAATAGAATAATGTATTCACTGCAACCTGGGGCACTTGATGCCTGCAAATGTTCAAATGCTGCTTTAGGATATAGTTACCCTTGATTAGGATTGCCTTGTGTATTTGAAAATACTTATGTTATCTGACTGAATTGTTCTTTAATGTACTTGAAAACTTCTATATATGGAGGGATCTTATTTCCCACATTAGCTGTCGACAAAAGAGGTGATTATGCTGAGGATTTCTGTGCAGGTATGAAGACACTAGTTTGGAGTATCACTCATATTAGTGCACCACAGGTTCAGGTTTCTCCATCATCCAACATGTCAGTTCCTCATGGGTCAAAAGGGATGAGGGAAGATGAGGTATATATTAAACAAATATGTTGTGCTTGTTTTTTTTTTGTTGGATGATATGATTCTAAGCCTTTCTCGTGGTTTGCTTAGGTTCGTATTGCCTCAGGTGTTCTTAAGAGAGGTGTCCATTGCTTGGCTCTCTTTAAGGAAAAAGATGAAGAAAAGGACATGTTGCAACAATTTTCTCAAATTTTTGTTGTAATGGAACCTAGAAACCTCATGGACATGTTTGCGATGTGCCTTCCTCAGCTTTTTGAGTGCATGGTCAGCAATAACCAGTTGCTTCATGTATTCTCTACCCTTCTGCAAAACCCCAAAATCCTTTGGCACTTCGTAGATGTTCTGGTTAATTTTCTTGTCAGTAGCAAACTTGATGCTCTTAAACACCCAGATACTTCTGCTGCGAAGCTTGTTCTGCAATTGTTTCGGCTTTCATTTATAGCTATTTCCAAGGCTCCTCAAGATTGTGAACGTGTTTTACAACCACATGTCTCCGTTATCATGGAATGTTGTGTGAAGAATGCAACTGAAGTTGAAAAACCACATGGCTATTTACAGCTCCTTCGTACTATGTTTCGATCAATCACTGGAGGAAAATTTGAGCTTTTGTTAAGGGATTTAATACCTATGTTGCAACCATGCCTTAACATGTTGTTGGCCATGGTTGAAGGCCCAACTGGAGAAGATATGAGAGATCTGGTTCTTGAGCTCTGCTTAACTTTACCTGCACGCTTAAGTTCATTGCTTCCGTACCTTCCTCGTCTTATGAAACCTCTAGTTTTGTCTCTCAAAGGGAGTGAAGAGTTAGTGGGCTTAGGATTGCGCACACTTGAATTTTGGATTGATAGTTTAAATCCAGATTTCTTGGAACCAAGTATGGCAAATGTTATGTCTGAAGTGATTTTAGCATTATGGTCTCATTTGAAACCAAAACCCTATCCTTGGGGTGCAAAAGCTCTACAGCTCCTTGGTAAATTAGGAGGCCGGAACAGGTGTTTCCTTAAAGAGCCCCTTGCTCTTGAGTGCAAAGAGAATCCTGAGCATGGTCTTCGTTTTATACTCACCTTTGAGCCATCAACACCTTTCTTGGTCCCTTTAGATCGATGCATACACCTGGCAGTTGCAGCAGTGATACATAATAATCCTGGTGTTGATTCCTTTTATCAAAAGCATGCGCTCAAGCTCCTTCGTGTGTGTTTATTGTCATTGTTGAATTTGAAAGGGAATGTAACTGGTGATGGGGTAACTCCTGGGCTTTTGTCAACATTGCTAGTTTCAGCTGTGGATCCTTCCCGCCGCAGGACAGAAGCATCAGAGTTGAAGGTTCATTGATTTTACTTATTCATTTCTCCTTGTCATTGTTATTATTAACTTCCACATTTAGGTTCAGAGCATATCTTTCCTTTTGGTCATTGTGGTTGTAGCATTTTATATCATCACATTAAAGTACCAGCATAGGATTCTTGTCTCTCTCTCACCAATCAGAACAATGGAACAGTTGTGTTTACCTGAATGCATGGTTTAGAATGTGCTATGATAATGTTTCTAATCAGCAAGATGCAAGTCTACTATATTCTAAGCAGGTTCATTTTTTTGCAGGTTGACTTGGGTGTAAAGACCAAGACGCAACTAATGGCAGAGAAGTCTGTTTTCAAGGTTCTGTTAATGACCATTATTGCAGCTAGTGCAGAACCTGATCTTCAGGAGCCAGATGATGATTTTGTTGTAAATGTGTGCCGGCATTTTGCTATGATTTTCCATTTAGACTATTCCTCTACAGTAAATGCACCCAGCACATCTGGTCAGCATGGTGTTTCTGTGCTTGCTTCTGCCAGTAACACTAGTTCCAAACCAAGAAGTAGTCCTGGTAACTTGAAAGAGTTAGACCCACTGATATTTTTAGATGCTGTTGTGGATGTGCTCGCTGATGAAAACAGAGCCCATGCCAAAGCTGCCCTTAATACTTTAAATATATTTTCTGAGACCCTTCTCTTTCTTGCACGTTCAAAACACACTGGTATAATGACATCAAGGGCCGGCCCTGGCACTCCAATGATGATTTCTAGTCCATCAATGAATCCTGTGTACTCACCGCCACCTGGTGTTCGTATCCCTGTATTTGAGCAGCTTTTGCCTCGTCTTTTGCACAATTGTTATGGAAGTACATGGCAAGCTCAGATTGGTGGTGTCATGGGTCTCGGTGCCTTGGTTGGGAAAGTCACTGTTGAGACTCTCTGCATTTTCCAAGTGAGGATTGTTCGTGGTTTGGTCTATGTTCTCAAGAGGCTTCCTGCACATGCCAATAAAGAACAGGAGGAGACAAGTCAAGTGCTCACACAGGTGCTTCGTGCTGTAAACAATGTTGACGAGGCAAACAGTGAATCTCGAAGGCAAAGTTTCCAAGGGGTTGTTGAGTTCCTTGCTGCTGAATTATTTAATCCTAGTGCATCTCTTATTGTAAGAAAGAATATCCAGTCATGCTTGGCACTGTTGGCTAGTCGAACAGGAAGTGAGGTTTCTGAGTTGCTTGAACCTTTATATCCTCCTTTGCTTCAGCCTCTTATTATGCGTCCCCTCCGGAGTAAGAATGCCGAGCAACAGGTATATGTCTTCCTATCTTGTTGAACAATATTATTTATGTGCTTGTTTTGCTTGGCGTTTAAATCCTTCTTAAATTGAGTGGCATTTCTTATTAGTTGTCCGAGTTGAGATACTTGCAATGTTATGTATCATGTAATGGACGTCAATTTTGCCCATCTTTTCATTTCTTTATGTATATTTTGTTCTTGAAAATTCAATGATTCTGTGGCCACTTTCAGGTTGGAACAGTTATGGCCTTGAATTTTTGCCTGGCGTTGAGGCCCCCGCTTTTGAAGTTGACGCCAGAGCTAGTCAATTTCTTGCAAGAAGCTTTGTTAGTTGCTGAAGCTGATGAAGCTGTATGGGTTGGAAAATTCATGAATCCTAAGATTGCTTTGACTCTAAATAAGCTTCGGACGGCTTGCATTGAGCTGCTCTGTACTACCATGGCCTGGGCCGATTTTAAGACTCAAAACCATGCTGAACTTCGTTCAAAGGTCATTGCAATGTTCTTTAAATCACTGACATGTCGAACACCTGAAATTGTCACTGTTGCCAAGGAGGGACTTCGGCAGGTGTTTGTTGAACTCTAGTGTTTAATATATTTTCTTGGACTGATATGTATAAAACAGTTGCATTTGTTTTTTTATTATGTCATATGTTTTGATTCAAGATTTCAAAATTGAAGTTTTTGCTAATGTTCCAGTCCATTGTTTTTAGCTAACAAGGGAGTTGCTTATTGGGGTTTGTGAATCTTTTAGGTTGTTCAGCAACAAAAGTTGCCCAAAGAACTGTTGCAGAGCAGTCTCAGGCCCATCTTAGTGAATTTGGCGCACACAAAAAGTCTCACAATTCCTCTATTGCAAGGCCTAGCTCGTTTGCTAGAGCTTCTATCTAGCTGGTTCAATGTAACACTTGGAAATAAGTTACTAGAGCACCTAAAAAAATGGTTAGAGCCTGAAAAACTTGCACAGAGTCAGAAATCTTGGAAAGCTGGAGAGGAACCAAAGATAGCAGCTGGTAAGTATTGCGTTTCTGTTGGTCTGTTATAGCAATTGTCTTTTGTGTTTCTAACCAGTGATGTGCTTATTTGTGGCAGCCATCATAGACCTGTTTCATCTGCTTCCTCCAGCTGCTGGAAAGTTTCTTGATGATCTTGTTGTTCTTACAATGGATTTGGAAGGTGCTTTACCCCAGGGACAACTTTACAGTGAGCTTAACAGTCCATATCGCCTCCCACTTACTAAATATTTAAATCGTTATGCAACGGATGCAGTGCGTTATTTTCTTGCTCGATTGAATCAGCCCAGATTCTTTAGGCGGTAATATTTGCTTATATATTTATGTAACATGCATGTCAATTTCATTGTAAGACAATAGTCATTTCTTACGTTGTATTGTACAAATAGGTTCTTGCATATTGTATGTTCTGAAGCTGGTCAGCCATTAAGAGATGAGCTTGCCAAATCACCTGAGAAGATTCTTGCAAGTGCATTTCCTCAGTTCTTCCCAAAGGTGGAAGATCCCATGACCTCAGCTGGTTCCTCTGCTCCCATGCATGATGGCTCTATAGGTTCTGGGGTTGAAAATATTGGTCTTCAAACTCATGCAAACATGGGCGATATTTCAGATTCTTATTTTCAGGGGCTTACTCTAGTGTCAGCATTGGTAAAATTGATGCCCAACTGGTTGCATGCCAACCGCATTGTGTTCGATACCTTAGTCCGTGTTTGGAAATCCCCTTCAAGACTAGCTCGCTTACAAAATGAACAGGATCTGAGTTTGGACCAAGTAAGAATTATGATTTGTTGATTACATAATTTGGTTTTGTATCTTTTTCTTTAGAAAATATTTTCTTTATTGCTATAATATAGGTTGGCTATTTTGTAATGTGGATTTAAAGATATTCAATATTGAAACAGTCACTTGTGATTTTGATCATTTCATTGCACAATTTCTGTAAGGAAAAATCTTATTTTTATAGTGGAAGTATACATCTACGTCAATTTTGTCATTAATGAACATGAATAATAGTCAAAAGAGAAGTGTATAGAGGCAGAATACATTAAATAATTTTTTATTAGAGTTCTAACACCCATTAAAATTCTAAACACACTCACAAACATGTGATTGTTATTCTCTTGGATGGCATAATAACAAATGCAAAAACATTTGGGAACAAATTATACAAAACATGAAGAGAAATAAAAAAAGAAAAGTGCCTAACTAACCACTTCTTAATCTTTAGCACTCGCCCTTATGTTGGTGCATGCATTTGAAGTTGTTGACCATGCTCAACTTGCTTAGATTATGTTGCAAGCTGCATGTACAAACTACTTTGTTGATGAAACTTGCAAGTTGATCTTTCACCTTGAGGTATGACATTTGAATGTTCTTGCAAACCACCTTTCTTGTGTGAAATGGTAATCTAACTAGCTTATGTTTTTTCATGAGAAATATGGTTCAAGGCAATGTAGATGGCTTAACTATTTACTGGATTATGTGGCTCTCAGATCGTGCCCTTGGATGCCAGTGTCTGAGAGTGGCTTGAGCCATGCCATCTTTCACATTGTAGAAGTTACGGTCCTACCGACCTGGGCCCTGTGCTTTGCTTCCTCACTGTATCTTGCCACAACACTTTGTTTCTCACACTTTGAAGTAGCTAAGTTCTTCCATGACTGTCTGCGTCAGAAACCTATCATAGTTATCAGATGCAGTCACATAATGCATCACGCTTCCATGTCAAAGCATTGTGGCCACGTTCACACTGTCTGCATCTAAGGTTTTGAATCCTGCATCATTGTTATTGGCCATTGGAGACCCTTTTTCGTACAAAGATTTCTAATATTTTGATATACTAATCACATTGTCCAACTGACTCATATGTGTGGCATGAATGAACTAGATTACGAATTCTCATGGCAAATGTAATTGCCGCCTTTATAGGGATATTCTGGAAGGGAGTTCTTGCGAGGGTGGTAATAGCTTGTGAGAGGTGAGATTGTGATGGCATGCGACAATGTCCCTTTAGTAAAGTTAGTGAGATTTGTTATGCAAAGGGCAGTCTAGTGGGAACTTGACTCAAGTGTGAGGATGCTTGGGGTTTGAACCATGGTGTTATAACTTACCAAGTCGAATTGGGACTTGGCAACTTGACTCTCTACCCCTTGGCAAGTTTTAGAACCATAAAAGACTGCTTTATGAAGTTCTCTTGGCAAACTGAATCTGACTTGCCCTGATTATTGAAATTTGGTTTTTTCCATTGGATAGAATTTTGACTAAGTTCTTGCTTTGAGGAAGCTTATGGTTTTCAAACAATCAGTCGATCCCAAATGTTTGTGAGTTCCTTCTGCAAGTTGGGGTTTTCAAAGTACATGAGATATTGTTTAATCTACTTTTGTGGCAATAGTTGATTGACCGAAGAAAATTTCAATCATTATTCCTTGAAGTTACAGAACTCTTCTGTGGAAGGCGTCAAATATTGGTATCAGGTTATGAGGTCAACTTGTTCTTTTTCTGGCATGGCTCACTAAGGATTAAATATTGGTTCAGCATTTTTGGTAGACTGTTGGTTCTGGAATTCTTTGGTCTTGTTTGTTTTGTATGATGACGTTTCAGCATTTGCATGATAAACACTTCTTCGTTGTATATTCTTTATGATTTACTTTTGTGCTTTATATTCAAATGCAGGTCAAAGAAAGTAAAAAGCTGGTAAAATGTTTCCTTAATTATTTGAAGCATGACAAATCTGAAGTCAGTGTGCTGTTTGACATGCTATCAATCTTCCTAGTGCACACTCGTATTGACTACACATTCTTGAAGGAGTTCTATGTCATTGAGGTATGTTACACATTAAATGTCTGCTATTACATGTTATACTCATTTAAATTTTCTGCGTATGTTTCTTGCACTTATCTTTTTGGGATCATGGTCTTCCTTGCTTCTTAAATTATGTTCTTTTGGACCGCAGGTTGCTGAAGGTTATCCTGCTCTAATGAAGAAAACGCTTCTTTCACATTTCTTGCATTTATTTCAAGCAAAGGAGCTAGGGCATGATCACCTGGTTGTTTCCATGCAAATGTTGATTCTTCCCATGCTGGCTCATGCATTTCAGAATGGCCAGAGTTGGGACGTCATTGACCAAACTATTATAAAGACAATTGTGGAAAAGCTTTTAGATCCCCCAGAAGAGGTGGTTCCTTTGTGTTTTCTAACTCGGATGGTGCAATCTATTAGACAGGCTTTGTGCTGTATTTTTTTCCTTGTGGCTTAAAGATCCTAAAACCTTCTATACTTGCAGATAAGTGCCGAATACGATGAGCCCCTAAGGATTGAACTTTTGCAGCTTGCTACGTTACTTTTAAAATATATACAGAATGATCTTGTTCATCACCGAAAAGAGCTAATTAAATTTGGGTGGAATCATCTGAAACGTGAAGATAGTGCCAGTAAACAGTGGGCTTTCGTCAATGTTTGCCACTTCTTGGATGCTTATCAGGCGCCAGAGAAAATTATTCTCCAGGTAGAAATTATTCTCCAGGTATAATATGATTATCAGAAGCATCACTCTGAAAATTTTCCTGAAGTAGAATCCTAGCTCTTGAGCTTCATAGACCATTCCCTCTGGGCATCTTAAGCTTACACAGTAGTTTTTCTTATTTGCCAAGATGTATCCTTGTTTCCAATTTAGCAAAGCAAAATATGACTGGTTGCCCGATCTTAGTTATACTCATTTCAACCGGATGACGATTGCATACAAATGTTTACGCAGGGATAGTTCGCAAAGTACATGCCTGGCTGCCAGCTCTTTATTAGTTCTTTTAACTGGATCATAACTGCATACAAATGTTTATACAGGGATACTAATTGAGTTTATATCAGAGACAGCATGGGCATAATCAACTAGTCTGCTATCTGGATTCTGGATTCCTTTGTGCACTTGTTCTTTATGTTCTTTTCTGTCATGATTTGAATATTCATTGCATGTATACTTTCTTAGCATGTGTCAGTGACATTTGAAATGGATTTCGTATTTCA
>NW_006498229.1:39543-65529 GCF_000471905.2 Amborella trichopoda
ACTCTGCTCATTATTGAAAATGGTCTTTGTTGCCTTTCCCCCAGATGCGCCAAACACACCTCAAGATGTGAAGATATTGCATCAAAGGGTTGAGGATCTCATTCAGAAGCATCTTGCTGCGGTGACAGCCCCACAGATATCTTTGGAAATCAGCTCTGCTAATTCAATGATAAGTTTTGCGGTTTTTGTTGTCAGAACCTTGGCAGAAGTGCAGAAGAATTTCATTGACCCTTTCATATCACCCTTAGTTCGCGTCTTCCAGCGTCTGACCCGGGATATGGGGTCTGCTACAAATTCTCATCCTAGGCAGGTGTGCACATCTATTATGTCTGACTTGTAATTTGGAAGTTAGTTTGACTATGGTATGTTTTTTAGAAATAGATAATTTATCATATTCTTATTACGTCTTATCCAAGCTTCTTCTCATGGGTTTGGCACAGCCAAAATGTAACTTTGAGATTTTTGAAGTTCTTTTAGCTTTGCCTGCAGCCCCCCCCTCCCCCCCGGATTGTTGTGTTGAAAAAATATCTGATGCTTTGTTTGCATATGCCCTTATAGTTCCACATTTTAATGCATTGTTACCGTGAATATGATGTTGGAATCCAGGGAATGAGAATGGAGCAGGATTCCACTGCAAATGCTGCTCGTGCAGTTTCAGAGATGGGCTCAATAACTTCTAATCTCAAATCCGTTTTGAAACTTATCAGTGAAAGGGTCATGCTAATTCCTGAATGCAAACGACTGATAAGCCATATCATACTGTCAATACTGGCAGAGAAAGGCACAGATGCCAGTGTGCTTATCAGCATTCTCGATGTGATAAAAGTTTGGATTGAGAATGATTGTAAACCATCAGTCGCTGGCTCTTCGAATGCTGTTCTAAACCAGAAGGACATAATTTCCTATCTTCAGAGGCTTTCTCAGGTTGACAGGCAGAGCTTTCCTCCTGAACTTCTTGAAGAGTGGGATAGGAAATATCTTGAGCTTCTTTATGCTCTTTGTGCTGATTCAAGCAAGTATGTTCATTGTAATATTAAGATGATTCTATTGGTCAGAATTACATCATTTATTTATAATCCAGTACAACATTGAATGGTCCCTTGAATTATGTCCATCCATTTTATGGATAGTGATGGAGAGACTGGGACTGACCATGGGATCATATTTATGGTTGATCCCACTCTCTCGATGACGATTCCATTACTTTGATGGACAGTGATGACTTGATGGATTATTAATTTTCTTTGGGAGTCATTAGATTAGAGCACTCTTTTGCTCTATTTATTTTATCTTATGGGTTTAATCTATTCCTTAGATATCCATTATCAATACGGCAAGAAGTGTTTCAGAAGGTGGAAAGGCAGTATATGCTTGGTCTTAGAGCAAAAGATCCAGAAATTAGACAACAGTTCTTCGCATTATATCATGAGTCCCTCGGGAAGACCTTGTTTACGAGGCTACAATTTATCATCCAAATCCAGGACTGGGAAGCTCTGAGTGATGTATTTTGGCTTAAACAAGGCCTTGATCTTTTATTGGCTATATTGGTGGATAATGAACCTATAACTCTTGCTCCAAACTCTGCACGTGTTCCCCCTCTTATGGCTTCTGGTCCCCTCCCAGAACGCACGGGATTGCAGCTGCAAATTTCTGATGCTCCTGAGGATCCTGAAGGAGGCCCTCTTTCATTCAACACATTAGTTTCTAAGCATGCAAATTTTATGAATGATATGAGCAAGCTACAGGTTAGTTTACCTATGCTTTTCTTTCTTTTTCTTCTTTTTATTTTGAAATGGGACTTTTGTTTTTGTTATCAGCATTCTCTTGTACTCGAGTGTTGGGCATTGATGATAGCATTCTATGTTATATTGTTATTCTACATGGACCAATGGGTGCTTGAAACAACACAGAAATAGAAATGGGAACTGGAGTAATGCAGATATCTGGTTCTGGTTTTTCTTTACTATTTATAAATTAAAAAATGCAAAAAAGTTCTTAGTGTTTTTTTTTGTAAGTTTAAAAGTAGATACTAAAAAGGCTAGAGTGCTACCTGTTCTCATGGATTTTGTTACTGGGAAGATCATTTTCCTTTGGAGTGGTGAATGACAATTTACTGCAATCTCCACCTTACAGGTTACTTCTATTTTTTGTTTTCCTTTTTTTTTTTTATTTGCCTTCCATTTTTGTGCAACTGTTTTGTGGTTTTTTATTTTTTATTTTTATTTTTTTTTTGCAAGTGCAGAAGGATTATGGAGTGTTCGACGCATGGACACTTCTGCACAAAAATTAAAGTGGATTTTTCTAACCCTGTCTATCAAATCTTTGGTGTGTTCTCGGCATGGCCATGAGGTTTCTATTCATTTATATTGGCAACAGAAACTTAAATAAGGGATTCTGATAGATGACACTGTCTTTTAGGTAGACTGATACTCATGTTAAGTAGTTATTCATGACTAACGTTACTGAGATTTTGTAGAGTAATGTTCCTTTATGCTTCTCCAGGTATCTGACCTTGTGATCCCATTAAGAGAAATATCTCATACTGATGCAAATGTCGCATATCATATGTGGGTATTGGTATTCCCTATTGTGTGGGTTACTCTACACAAGGAAGAGCAGATGGCACTGGCCAAGCCAATGACAACCCTCCTGTCAAAGGACTACCATATGAAACAGCAGGAGAAGCGACCAAATGTTGTGCAGGCACTCCTAGAAGGGCTTCATTTAAGCCATCCTCAACCTAGACTACCCAGTGAACTCATCAAATTTCTTGGAAAGACTTACAATGCATGGCATATTGCCTTGGCTCTGTTGGAAAGCCATGTTATGCTCTTTGTAAATGAGACACGATGCTTGGAAGCACTTGCTGAGTTATATCGCTTGCTCAACGAGGAGGACATGAGGTGTGGTTTGTGGAAGAAACGGTCAATCACTGCAGAAACCAAGGCGGGTCTTTCTTTGGTTCAACATGGCTATTGGCAACGTGCGCAAAATCTCTTTTATCAGGCAATGAGCAAGGCAACTCAAGGCACTTACAATAACACAGTACCAAAAGCAGAAATGTCTCTTTGGGAAGAACAGTGGGTATCCTGTGCTCGCCAACTATGCCAGTGGGATGTTCTTGTGGACTTCGGCAAAAGTGTGGATAACTATGACCTGCTACTCGACTGTCTATGGAAGACTTCTGATTGGGCATATATGAAGGACACCGTTCTTCCAAAGGCTCAAGTTGAAGAGACAACGAAATTCCGGATAATTCAGGCTTATTTTGCTCTGCATGATGGGAATGCCAATGGCGTGAGTGAGGCTGATTCTAGGGTTGCGCAAGGGGTAGATCTTGCATTGCAGCAATGGTGGCAATTGCCCGAAATGTCAGTTCAGTCCCGCACTCCTCTTCTGCAACAGTTTCAGCAGCTGGTTGAAGTTCAAGAATCAGCAAAAGTAATTGTAGAGATTGGTAATGGAAGCAAGCAACTTCCTGGGAGTTCAATGGCTAGTGTTCATGGTGGATATGTGGATCTCAAAGATATACTCGAGACTTGGAGATTGAGGATTCCTAATGAGTGGGATAATTTATCTGTTTGGTATGACTTGCTCCAGTGGAGGAATGAAATGTATAATACTGTTATAGATGCTTTCAAAGATTTCACCACCACCAATCCTCAGCTTCATCAACTAGGTTACCGTGACAAAGCCTGGAATGTCAATAAGCTTGCTCGCATTGCTCGTAAACAGGGGCTCTATGATGTTTGTGTGACGATTCTGGAAAAAATGTATGGTCACTTAACCATGGAAGTGCAGGTATGGATTCATATTAAGTAGCTCTAAAATGACAAAAGAAAAAAGAACAAAAAATACATAGCTTAATTTATATTTCTTAATGAAATTCAGAAATTATGTTGCCCAACCTCAGTCCTCTTTTTAATCTTGTTTCAACCATTTTGTTTGGCTATTCTTCAATGCGGATTCTTCCTAATTCTCTCAGGAAGCATTTGTTAAAATAAGAGAGCAAGCGAAGGCTTATTTGGAAATGAAAGAAGAATGGACCAGCGGTCTTAACTTGATTAATGGAACGAATCTAGAATACTTTCCTGTTAAGCACAAAGCAGAGATATTCCGACTGAAAGGAGATTTCCTACTGAAGTTGAATGATGGGGAGGCTGCTAATCAAGCATACTCGAATGCCCTGACGCTCTATAAACATCTACCCAAAGGATGGATAAGCTGGGGAAATTACTGTGACCAGGTTTTCGGCTTCTTCTCCATTTAGGGATTTTTATAAATTATTAAGGCCTCCACACAAGGATATGTGCTTGACAATCTTTTGACTTTGGCAGGTTTATAAAGAAACTCATGATGAAATATGGTTAGAATATGCTGTGAGTTGCTTCCTCCAAGGCATCAAATATGGTGTTTCAAATTCTAGAAGCCACCTTGCACGTGTTCTCTACCTACTTGCTTTGATACTCCAAATGAACCTGTTGGTAGAGCATTTGATAAATATTTAGATCAGATACCTCACTGGGTATGGCTTTCCTGGATACCACAATTATTGCTTTCTCTTCAAAGGATGGAAGCACCTCATTGCAAGCTCGTTTTGTTGAAAATAGCAACAGTGTACCCACAGGTACTAATTAAAGCTTGATTATTGTTCTAGAGGAAAGTATTCTATGCACCATGGAAAACTGTAGTCCATGGGGGTCATTTCCTGTTCTGATGTACCCATCCCTCCCATAACCATCCCTTTTCATATCATTGGTTGGTGATGACCCCGATGGACTATGGCTTTCAGTTTGAGATAGTGCCATTTGATCCTTAGCAAACCCATTCATTTTCCATTGTGCAGGCTCTGTACTATTGGTTGCGCACTTATTTACTGGAACGCCGTGATGTAGCCAATAAGTCAGAGACTGGAAGGGGTGTAGCAGCGGGTCAACAACGCATGCAACAACCACCTGTTTCTGGGGTAAATTCAGGTCCCCTTAACATAGCTGATGGGAGTGCTAGGGCATCGAATTCAGGTCCAAACACTTTGACATCTGAATCACAAGGGCAACAGGTTCCTCAACCTGGTGTAGCAGGAGTCTCTCATGAAGGTGGGAATCCTCAAGGACAGGAGCTGGACAGATCTGGTGGTGTAGATGGAAACGTTCATCCAGGGCATGATACAACTATGGCAAACTCTAATGTTACTGCTGATAGTGGCCAAGGTCAATTTAGGCGCAATGGTGGGAATAGTTGGGTGGCTTCTGCTACCAGTGCATTTGATGCTGCAAAGGATGTCATGGAGGGCCTCAGAAATAAGCATGGAAATTTAGCTAGTGAGCTTGAGGTAAGCTTCGTGATGGAATGAATCTATTCCTTTATTGGCTTTCATTCTTTTCTGGTTCTTAATTACCACTGATTAATCTCTCTTCTGCTAATATATAAGAACTTATGGTAACTGGAAAAATCTTAAGCATTGACATGTATAGTTTATGCACAACTGAAAATTTCTTTTAAAGTCATAAATGCATTTAACGCTTAGACCATCTGATAGTGGGAGTATATTCTACATGGTTGAGGATGATGATCAATGGGGAACATCTATAATATGGTTGATAAATTAGGGTAGCAGATTAATGTTTTCTATCATTATATAGACCAATTGATAGTGGGGGTATGCTCTTTGTTATTGTGCTGAGGACAAAATTGAATAGAATTTTAAAGCTGAGCTTTCTTCTTCTGGGTATCGTGGCAAGTAGAATCAATTAACTATAAGAATTGTATGCAAGATGAAGATATTTGGAATTATGAGCTAAAGATTCATCTCCAGATGTATATGTGGTTGTTGCAGATTGCTTGCCTTAGTGCTGTAGCTGTGGACGAGTGATTCGAACTTTGGCTTCCTGTGCGCAATTTCTCTTTAGGCTAAGCATTTAGCAACATAGGATTTTTTTTCAAATGAAATAAGCATGGGTGCATTTGACAAGGTTTTATTTTTCTCAGTGCATGTCTTTTGGGCGATCTACTAAAAAGCCATGACATGCAGGTTTTACTCACAGAAATTGGTTCAAGGTTTGTTCCTCTACCAGAGGAGAGACTTTTAGCAGTTGTTCATGCCCTTCTTCATCGCTGTTACAAATACCCAACTGCCACTACAGCAGAAGTGCCTCAAGCCCTAAAGAAAGAACTATCAGGTGTTTGTAGAGCTTGTTTCTCAGCAGACACAGTAAACAAGCACGTGGATTTTGTGAGAGAATACAAGCAAGATTTTGAACGGGACCTTGATCCAGAAAGTGCAGGGACTTTTCCTCCAACCCTTGCCGAACTGACTGAGCGATTGAAGCACTGGAAGAATGTTCTTCAGAGCAATGTAGAGGACAGGTTTCCTCCTGTTTTGAAGCTTGAAGAGGAGAGCAGACTATTACGCGAGTTCCACATTGTGGATGTTGAGATTCCGGGACAGTATTTCACTGACCAAGTAAGCCATTGAGTTCCTTTATCTTTCTAGTGAAACAACATGACGTTCAAGACAATGGAAAAGCCGTAGCCATTGGGATCACCATTGTCCAATGAACATGATTAAACCGTTAACTATAATATAGGCTGGTGGGACTTTGGAGAAACCATGGTCCCTTTCATCATTATTGGCCATGAAAATGGACAATTATGGAGAGAGAGTGGGATGTTTTAAAACAAGTGTAACCTCAAGGGTGGGTCCCACTTTTCTGCTACTCCGTTGTTCAGATGATGAGCCTATGGGATATAGGTTTTCCATTATCATTAGGAGGATGACAAGGAACTATTTTCTGTCCTCTTTTGACAATTGATAATATACTACTTGACAACTAAAAACACCAAGTTGGTAATGTTATAAGTGTTTCTTGGGCTTGCCCTATTAAATGCATGTTAATAATCTGTATTTTCATATCATGCAGGAGATAGCACCTGATCATACAGTAAAGTTGGACAGGATTGGGGCTGATGTTCCCATAGTTCGTCGGCATGGGAGCAGTTTCCGCCGTCTTACCCTGCTAGGTTCAGATGGATCACAGCGGCATTTTCTTGTACAGACTTCACTAACCCCAAGTGCTAGAAGTGATGAGCGCATTGTGCAGCTCTTCCGTGTCTTGAACAGAATGTTTGACAAACACAAAGAATCGAGGCGGCGCCACCTCTGTTTCCACACCCCAAACATCATACCAGTTTGGTCTCAGGTTGATAGTTTTCTCCAATAATATTAACTTGCTTATGTATCTTTTTCTTCTGATGTGTTGTTTGATCATGTTTCTTTTTGGCGCATTTTAGCAAATAGGAACTGCCCTTTGTGACAATTATGACTTCAGCCAAAATAGATAAGGATGAGGAAAATTCATTTTTGGCTTTTATATGCTAAGTTTAGCTGAAATTAACTAGATTGAAAATTTGGTATTCTTCATTTTTTCAATTGGCATTTATTCATGTTTCAATCCCAAAATCAGTTAAACTTTGACCAATTCCCAGTTTCATTTTTTCGCCTTTTCTATGAGAACTATTTCCAAAGGTTGAGTTCTATTGACATTCGGTCAGATATCCAAAATTTTGATTTTGTTCTTGGAGAGGATCATTTCCAAAATCCATGACTGTTTTAAATTTGACCTCTCTTGCCACTGTTATCGAAGTATATGGTCTAATGGTTTCACGCATACAGGTGAGGATGGTAGAGGATGATTTGATGTATAGCACCTTTCTTGAGGTTTACGAAATAAACTGTAATAGATATGGTCGTGAGGCCGATCTTCCAATTACACGTTTCAAGGAGCGGCTGAATCAAGCCATTACAGGCCAGCTCTTACCTGAAGCAGTTGTAGACCTCCGTCTACATGTATACAATGAGATCACCAAAAGTTACGTCAATGAGAATGTTTTCTCTCAGTACATGTATAAGACTCTCCCAAGTGGTAACCATCTGTGGGCTTTCAAAAAGCAGTTTGCTGTCCAGTTAGCTCTCTCAAGCTTCATGTCTTACATATTGCAAATTGGAGGGAGGTCCCCAAACAAGATTCTGTTTGCAAAGAACACTGGCAAGATATTCCAAAATGATTTCCATCCAGGTAGGTTACTTCAATCTATAATATGAATGTCAGTTTCTTCTTATCCTCCGATGTTGTTGGGATGGTTTGTTTGATCATTTTGTGCATGTATTCCTTTTACTGGGCATAGAATGAGAATTAATGCACTTTTGTGCGTGTGCAAGCGCGCGCTTGTGTGTATCTGCTTGCATAAGAGGGAGGTAGGGATGAAGGGAGGGAGGGAATAGATATGAAATAATAAGTACCCCATGTTGCCTATATATTTAAAAACCCATATAGTTAATTCATCGTTATATCTATCTTTTTGGCTTTTTGCAGCTTATGATGCAAATGGAATGATAGAATTCAACGAGCCAGTGCCATTCCGGCTTACCCGGAACTTGCATTCTTTCTTCTCTCATTTTGGGGTGGAAGGCCTCATTGTTTCCGCTATGTGTGCAGCAGCACAATCTTTGGTCATACCCAAGGTACTACTGGACATGTTGGAACGTGAAAACGTGTTTTTAGTATGGTACAAAATATGTTTCTTCTCAATGTTTTCTTTTTGTTGTCTTTGGAAAAGTTTTTTGTAGTCTCCCAGTTGACTTTGCTAAGTGTCCCTTTCTCTTTCAATGATTAAGTCCTTTGACATCCTTACAGCTGGTATCTGAGGTTCTTGTGTTTTTCTTTCTTTCTGATTGGCCTGTTTTATCCTGTTTCATCTTTTACAGCAAAGCCAGCACTTGTATTATCAGTTGGGTATGTTTTTCCGAGATGAACTTCTGTCGTGGTCTTGGAGAAGGCCTCTAGGGCTGCCATCAGTGCCTGCAATAGTCACACCAGGCATGAGTTTGTCAGAATTCGAGCAAAAGGTTACCACAAATGTGGAGAGTGTCATCGGTCGTGTCAAAGTAATAGCTCCTCAATTCTCGCCTGAAGAGGTACTGTGTCATAGCCCAATAAACACAATTTACTAGCTTTGTCCTTGATTAGGAGAGACATCACTCGGTTTTAGGAAGAAAAAGTATGATGTTTCATAGATGTAATCTTATTGTAGTAGAGTATATCAATGCACTACTTGTATAAAAAAAATCTTCTTCTCTCCAATAACTTGGCCTCATTTTTGAATCATCACTAATGCAACATTAAATCTTTCAGGATTAGCTTATTTCTAGAAAGAATCCCTTTCCTTTGAACTCATTCTTACCGTACGCATTTCAGGATGAGAGTGCAACCGACCCGCCTCAATCTGTCCAGAGGGGGGTGACCGATCTGGTAGAAGCTGCACTCTGCCCCAGGAGTTTGTGCATGATGGACGCGACATGGCACCCCTGGTTCTAGGAGGGTCTATTCTCTTTCTAACGGTCTCTCTCTCTCTTCTCAGCGACACTTTTGAGGTCTGTTGTATATATTTTAAGTCTAACTAAATGATGTATAGATGACGAAACATTGAGTCATTATTTGTTAATGGAAGGGGCTGCTGGACTATTCCCACCCCAAGAATGAAATACTTTCAGCAAAAAATAGGAATTGTTCAATTAGATTAGAGCCTTGTACATGATTCATTTCCAACTGGTTACCTGCAATGTCCTGAGGCATATTTTTGAGCACCATGAGTCCTGTATGCTTCAAAAACGGAGATACTATGTGATTTGCCACTTTGAAATGATGAGTGCATAAAATTCAAATAACTTGTGACAACAAAATATTCGAATAAGAGTACCATGTGGGATGTGATTTAACGCCTGCATCCACGTACAGAAAAATTTGCCGACCTAGATTTTTAACCACTCTAAATTTAAAGATGCAATCGATTTTTCTCGCATCAATTTAGGAGTATTTGTACGCCTATAGCATATCAAGCTGTATGGGTTATCTACCTTATGCCTTCTGTGACCGATGGTTGAGATTCTAAAGTTTCTGGATTCACTTAAAATCACCAAATGAGTATTTTAAAGAAACAAAGAAGAAATTGATTTGAGCTTGTAAACATCGTGATCGGATCGTCCAAAATTGGAACCTGGGGTCCTAATGCTTTTAGATAGGCCTTTTACCTGTGTCGCATGTCCAATAAAGCATAATACTTCTAGGTAGGGCTTTCACCTAAGTGGCATATGTCCACTAAACCATATAATCTCTTTGGTATGAAATTTTCATTTTTCAAATTAATCATTAGGTGAGTAAATTTATTATCATCATCATCGTCAGAGTTTTTTTCCAATAAGATGAGAGAGTAGATTTAGATAGGTTGGTCATGTGTTGTGCACATCTAATAATATAGCATTCGTTAAGAGGTACGAGTTAGTTCAAGTGAAAGGCTAAAAAAAGATAATGGAGAGTAGGTTTAAAAAGACATGGTTAGAAGTAGAAAAAAACGATATGCGGATTTATGGTGTCACTAAATATATATGGCCTTTAATACAACAAAATGACGGACCAAGATTGATATAGTCAACTTCAATTAATTGGAAAAACACTTTGATGATTCTTTCCCCCGTTTTCACCAATTCAATTTCCAATGGTGGTCACCATGGATGAGGGATTTTTTATTTTTCAATTCAAATCAGAGGAAGCAATGGGCGTGATAACACACACTGCTTATTCTTAAAAAGATAAGACTTCCTATGTGCCCTCAGCCAAGAAAGCTCAGCCTATTGTCTAGATATGGATAAAGCTCCATTACTGCCTCATCTGTGTGTGGAGCCAGAGGTTCTTTTCTGTATATGGATGACTATAGAGACGAAACAACATTTTTTTGGTCCTTTCAAAAAACTGAAATGGGTATGATTTCGGTTTTTAAAAAATTGAAAATGGTCCCGTTCATTGCTTGCAACCTTTCGAAATTCAAACTCTTGCTCTCTCCAAACCTTTCGGTGTCAAAACTTCTGCTCTGCAATTCTCTATCTCTATCTCTCTCTCTCTCTCTCTCTCTCTCACACACACACACACACACACACAAGAAACCCAACCCTATGGCTCTGATCTTCTTCTTACAGGTATTATCTCTTCAACCCTGGATGATCCTCATGTTTAGGGTTTCAGCACTTGAAAAAATTCATTGTTCGATGGAGGTCTATGAAAAATTCTCCATATATTTTATGAAATTTATATTTTGTTTTGTTTCCTTTGTGCTTTTTTTTTTTTCCTTTTCTTTTTCATCGGTTAAGTTTGCAGTGATTTTAAATTTTATCATTGGATTCCTTTCCGGATGCTGTATTTCTCTAAAACCATTTTTTCACATCCTTTGTTTTACTGGGACATTTCTGGTTATTTGGGGCGATCTCTTAAAGGATAGTGTGCAAAGAAAACCAGATTCTTTTGTGATTGAAGTTAACTTTTTTCTGATACTCTTGCTTGCATGAACTTTTGAATTTTTTGAATTTCTTTTTCTCTTTTATATTTGTGGTGCGTGATTCCTCTTCCTGCGAGCAATTTTTGAATTCTGGCTTGCTTCGAGGGAATCCAAGACCTCCTGAAACTTTGTTGCAGAAAAGTTAATGCTTTCCCCTTTTTTTCATTACCTTAAACTTTACCACTATTTACAAACTCCATGGCTGACTCAACAACTGACTCCACAACCAATAGACTCCATAACTGACTCCACAACCAACTCCTAAACGTGTTGCATACGTACCAAGACTAGCCGCACATCCACCTAACTGCGACACCTAAACAACAGAGACTCCAAACTAAAACCAACTAACAGAAATCAGTAAGCCACCTGACTGACAGTTAACGCATTACATCATCAACCCCTTGCCATTTGATTGACAACTTTGTAATCGCTTAGCTACCTCGTCGAACCATCCTTCGATCAAGTATTTTCTCTGGAAGCAGTTGGAAAATTCCATCGTCATTGACCCTAGGAAGATCTATCTGTGGAATGATTTGATTCCCAACCCTTGGCTTAAGGCAAGAGACATGGAAGACCGGATGAATTCGTGCTCCTTCGGTCAGCTGTAGTTTGTAGGCAACCTTCCCCACACGCTGGATAATCTTGTATGGACTATAATATCTCGACGATAGCTTGAGAACTCTCCTCATTGCAACTGATGTCTGTCGATAAGGCTGTAGACGTAGATAGACCATGTCTCCTATGTTGAACTCACGATCTGTGCGGTGTTGGTTGCATGACGCTTCAATCTTTCTTGAGCGAGCAACAAGTTCTCCTTAAGGATGATTGAGATATAATCACGAGTCTTTAATAACACTCTTCTACGACTTGAACATGAGTGGTGTTGGGAACATAAGAGAGAAGACGGTGAGGTGCTACGCCATAAACTACTTCATACGGTGTCATCTGGGTGGAAGTATGGGTTGATGTGTTGTACCACCATGCTGCCATCGAAAGCCACTTAGCCCACTCCTTTGGACAAGCACCCGCTAAACACCGCAAATAGTTCTCTAAGCACTGATTTACCACCTCCATCTTGCCTTCCGTTTGGGGGTAGTAGGCTGTGGACAATTTCAATTTGATGTCTTGCAAACGAAATAACTCCTGCCAAAACAAGCTGGTAAAAGTGCGGTCTTGATCACTAACAATCAAGGTTGGCATGCCATGTAGTATGAAAATCTGATAAAAGAAGAGGCGAGCAATTGTAGCAGTAGTGTAAGGATGGGATAAAAAAATAAAATGTACATACTTTGATAGTCGATCAATGACTACCATAATCACGTCATGGCTGTGAGATGGGGAAGCCCATCGATAAAATCCATAGAAATGTACGTTCATACCTTGGAGGGAATGGGTAATGGCTGTAGCAAACCTGATGGAGAGATGTTTTTAGCCATGTTTCGTTGAAAAACATCACATTCCCAGATATAACTTCTTATCGATGATCTCATCCCTTGCCAATAAAAATCATCCTTAACTTATTTCCATGTTTTGTAGAACCCTGAATGCCCTGCTGTAGGAGAATCATGAAGTTGCAGAAGTATTTTAGACTTCAATGGGGAATTTAAGGTAAGAAAGAGTCGACCCTTGTAAAAATGTAACCCATCATGGTAAGTATATTTGGTAAGGTCCAACTCACCCCTTTCCTGTAACTCTTGGTCCATTAAGTATTCTGATCGAATTGCCTCAACCCATATGGGGACCACCGAAGAAATAGCCATCAACGAACTGTCATTATCTCTTCTTGATTATTTTCTTGCCCACTCTAATACTCCACTACAAAATCGTATCCCATCAACTTAGTAAGCCCACGTTGTTGTGTTGGTGTAGCAATCTTCTGTTCTAAAATGTACTTCAAACTTTGTTGATCTGTAAAAATCTTGAATCGACGGCCCATGAGATATGGCCTCCATTTTTGCACAGTTAAGACCAACGCCAAAAATTCCTTTTCATAAGTGGATAACAACAAATTCCTTCCCTTTAGGGCTTGACTGAGGTAAGCCATTGGACAACCCTCTTGCATGATGACAGCCCCAATACCATTACCCGACGCATCACATTCTATTGAAAATGGTTTACTGAAATTGGGTAATGCCAAAACAGGTGATTGTGGCATCATCTTTTTGAGATTTTGAAAAACTTCTTTAGATTCTGTAGTCCAGGGAAAGGAATCCTTTTTAACATGGCAGTTATTGGGGCTGCAATTTTGCCATAATCTTAAATGAACTTCCTTTGTCAGCATACAGGAAATCTTTGAAGGATCCGCAGATACACCATCCCTTGAAATTAAATGGCCGAGGTATTCAACTTCCTTGGTACCAAGCCGACATTTTGATTTCCTAGCAAATAATTTATGGGATTTCATTGTCTCTAATCTGTTACGTAAGTGCACTATGTGTTCTTCCCAAGATTTGTTATATACCAAAATATCATAAAAAAACACCAGAATAAATTTGCGCGAATAAGATTTAAATAACTCATTCATTAGGCTTTGAAATGTAGAAAGTGCGTTGGATAATCCGAACGGCATCAGCAAATATTCATAGTGGCCATCATGTGTCCGAAATTCCATCTTGAAAATGTCTTCATCATGTACACGGATCTGGTGGTAACCTGATAGTAAGTTTAGTTTTGCAAATGCAGTTGCCCCATGTCAACCATCGGAATCGAAAACTTGTCTTTTACAGTCACTTGGTTGAGTGCACAATAATCAATGTACATCCGCCAACTGCCATCCTTTTTGGAAACCAAGAGAACTGGGGAAGAAAAAGGACTTTGACTGGGCCTAATGACTCCAGCTTGCAACATTTCTTGTACGATTTGTTCAATCTCACTCTTTTAATAGTGTGGGTAACGATAAGGACATACACTAACTGGTGATGCCTCGATAATTAATGTAATTCTGTGGTCATGTGACCTGTACGGTGGTAATTCCTTGGGTTCATCGAAAACATCATAGAAGTCTTCTAACAACTCATGGAGTCTTGGATTAGTATTATCTTCAAGGGCCGAGCTAATCATACTGCACAAGTGTAAAATCACACCAGGCCCATTTTTTTTTTAGAGTCTTCATTGCATTCGTCTCTCCCATAATTGATATTTCTTTAGATGATTCCCCTTTAATACAATAGGACTTCCCATTAAATGAGAATTTCATCCATAAATTGGGCCCAATGTTATGAGCCAATTTGCTCCTAACACGACATCACAGCCGCCCAATTGAATGATGTAAAATTCAATTATTACCTCCACGCCTAGTATAAAATCTTTAACAGCTGGGCATCGTCCTTCACTTCTCAATTTTGTGACCATTGCCCACAATAACTTCGAGGCTCTTAACACGGCATCACAGTCGCCCAATTGAATGATGTAAAATTCAATAATTACCTCCATGCCTTGTATAAAAACTTTTAACAGCTGGGCGTCGTCCTTCACTTCTCAATTTGTGACCATTGCCCACCATAACTTTGAGAGCTCCTCTACCATGGGTGGTAACACCAATCTTCTTCACAACTGCAACATCTAATAAGCTATGGGTGCTTCCCGAGTCTATCAACGGGTGGTGATTCAGAGTACCCGTAACATGCATCGTTTGTGGAGCAGAAGTACTTGCAATGGCATGAAGAGATATCTCCAGCAGAGATGGTGTACTCGCAATAGCCACCTCTTTCATTGGGGTTCCTTCTTCCACCTGAGTGTCTTCCTCATCATCCTCCAGCCACGTACCCTCCATCAAATACAACTTCTGCGCCTTGCACTTACATCCAAGTGAAAAATTTTCATCGCAATTATAGCACAGTCATCTATCTCTCCTTTCTTTCATTTCAGTAGGAGTGAGGCGTTTGATGGGCAGATTGGAGATTTTGGAAGCGGTCGTGCTAGTCCCACCTTGAGTTTTTCCACCATCAAATCTCATCACACCTTTTCTAGGCCCGATTTTTTCTTCTTGTAATCGGGCAAGCCCGATCGCTATCGATAATGAGTTGGGTTTAAACATTTGCACATTTAGCCGGATCTCTTCTTTAAGCCCACCAACGAAACAAATGGTCATGAATGCTTGGTTGGGGCCTTCTGTACGATTTTCCAGAGCTTCCAATTGAGTCTGGTAATCTAGAACTGTGGAATTCTGCTGAAGCGTTGCCAAGGATGCTGTGGGATCTTCAAATTCAGTGGGCTCGAATCGAACCCCTAAAGCTCGGGTAAATTCTTCCCAATCCGTTACAACTTTGCCTTATCCATCCATCTAAACCACTGTAATGCATTCCCCTCCAAGTGAAAGGAAGCAATCATGTGCCATTGTTCAATAGGAGTTTGATGGTAAGAAAATAATTGTTCAGCCCTGTAGATCCAACCTGCCGAATCGGACCCATCAAAACAGGGAAAATCCAAGCAAATGGTTCGAGTTTGAATATAGTTGTTGCTTGTCGTGTGGCGTGATTCTTCCCTTCTGTTGCTGGAATGATTATCTGAGTGTTCCCCTTTGTCACGACCAAGTGTTTGTGAGATTTGATCATACTTTATGTCCATTGATGTGATCTTGTGATAGAGATCGTTTAGGACTTGATTTTGCCGAGCAACCGTTTCTTGTAAATTTAATTGTCCATGCTGAACATAAGCATCTTGCAACTGAGAGACTGTCTGATCAAGCTTGGAAATTCTAGTGCCTTCAGCCATACCAGATGTTCGGTACCTAACCAATACGCCCCAAAACCCTTGGGTGATGGAAACATGAAAAGTTATGCCCTTAACCCACCTAGGATCGTTACATACCACCACGCTCTGCAGTCAACGTCCTCGACAGCTCTCACTCTTTGATGCCTCCCACTCTATAGCGGCTCTAACTCTGTTCAGTTAGCCCTTTCCATAGGTAGCGCTTTCCACAGGTAGCCATTTTCTAGGATCGATGTCCTTGACGGCTCTCACTTTATGGTGGTTCTCACTCTATGGCGGCTCTCACTCGGGTAGCCCTTTCCCCATGTAGCCCTTTCCTAGGATTTGAACCGAGGTCGCAGTGGTTACTCTGATACCAAATTTGGTGCGTGATTCCTCTTCCTGCGAGCAATTTTTGAATTCTGGCTTGCTTCGAGGGAAGCCAAGACCTCCTGAAACTTTTGTTGCATAAAAGTTAATTTTTTTTCATTACCTTAAACTTTACCACTGAATACAGACTCCATAACTGACTCCACAACCAACAGACTCCATTACTGACTCAACAATTGACTCCACACCAACTCCTAAACATGTTGCATACGTGCCAAGACCAGCCACACATCCACCTAACCGCAACGCCTGAACAATAGAGACTCCAAACTAAAACCAACTATTAGAAATCAGTAAGACACCTGACTAACAGTTAACACATTACATATCAATTTGGCTGCTTTTTTTCAACAACTACTTGAATTTTTAATAATAATTCAGTTCTTTTTTTTTTTTCCTCTGATGATCAAACGAAAAAGAATTCAATTCATCAATTAGTGAGGCTATTAGTGAACATTGTTCAGTATTTTTGTCAAGTAATATTTTGATTTCTTATTCTTTTTTTCTTCTGCTTAATATCTACGAATCTTTGTTTGTTCCCTCTTTTAATGTTTTTTCTCTGTCTTAATCTGAATTATTATTAATGTTTCTGTTAATCAAAGTTTTTCGGACACGGTTCAACTTTTTTCATTCATGAAATCTTGCTTTTTCTAGTATACATGTTAACAATTTCTAACTTTTCATCATCTTTTTATATGATTTTTTTGAATTTTTTTACTGTAATCTAAACTTCCTGATTAGTGTGAATCTGTATAAGTTTCATTAAAGTTCATCATTGCAATAGTTAAGCTTTAATATGCTACTTAATCTAGTTAAATTTCTACCATTTTTTCTTTTCTTTTCATTTTTATTAATGAAGATTTTGAAAAAAAAATTCTTCTTCGATTCTAAAGAAGTTTATCAAATTTTTTTTCTTTCATTTTTCATTTATTGAAAAGAAAAACTAGTGGTTCGTGCAACTTTTTCTTCTAAATTACTAAATTTATGTTTTTAAGAAAACCAATTTTTTAAAAAATTTCAGTTTTTCAAAAACCGAAATGGGTAGTTTTGTTCTTTTTTTTTAAAAAAAAAAATTGTTATGAAGTTTAAAAACGGACATATGTGTAATAACAGAAAGTTTTAGGTATTTCATAATAATGAAAAATGAAATAGATATTTACATAATATTCCAAAAAAAATAAACATATTACACAAATCTATAATCTTTTGAATTTTTTTATTTTGTTATGAATTTTTTAAAGATCCCAAGCTTGACAACCAAAATCGGGATATAACCGAACTAACCTAGCGGGGTTAAAAGGAAATCTGGATAGGTGGTAGAAAAAATTCTCGTGTTAGGAGGTACAACCCCAAGCAGTTTAAACCCCGTAAACCAACTAAAAATTGGCGCGCCCTATGGGCGAGTAACTCGGCTTGGTTCGTTCGACCTAGCAGGTTTTCCTACATTGATTCAAAGTAGAACAAGAATGCCACTTCTAAGAAGTTCGATGTAAGTTCTACCCTTGAGAAATGAGCGTGTCGTGAAGTTGGTGATCGTAGAGCCTAGATTTTAGATTAGAACCCCTTTATTTTTTAGAGAGATGAAAAACTATATTTCACAGTACGCTCTATTTTTCTTTTGCTATGTGTTTCGTTGAATCTTCCTCTCTCTCTTTGGCTTCCCATATTTATAAGAAGAAGAAGGGCCATCGTTCCTTTTTCTCCAATAGGTTTATAAGAAAACTACTTCCGTAATCTCAGGGATACTCATCCAACTCATCCATATGAACGTTGGAAAAAAGGCTTTAATTATTTACATATTACATTAAAACTATTGTATGAAT
Source organism: Amborella trichopoda (assembly GCF_000471905.2). The sequence continues at coordinate 57,834 of NW_006498229.1, forward strand.
GGATAAACTTAAGTAAAACATGGGATTCCTCCCATAAAATAGTGAAGCCCACATTTGTAGGCAAAGCCACGTGAGGCTTCATGGCCATACGCGTCAATATCTTCCACTTGGCTATGATGGCCAAACATAATAATAAGTCACAAGCACACTTCCACTTTTGAGTATAACCTTTAAGAAAATATCTTGTCATGAGGTTTTTCTCAAGTTTTCGCGGATATACCTCTCATAACAAATGTCCATCATGAAGATTTTCACGTTAATGTGGATTTGCTATTATGAAAAATAACTGACTTAAACATTTTTAAGTCCCGTTAAGCTAGTGTGCTTAGACAGTAGTTCAATACTTGACCTTTTGTTAATGAGTAAGCAATTATATCTGATGATGGCAAGTAATTAAGAATTACTTCATTTTTCTCAACTACATCTTGAATGTAGTGATATTGGACATCTATATGTCTTTTTCTCCAATTTGAATTAATTTAATTACAGTTTGATTATCACAAAACATTTATATCGGTCTATCGATTATTCACAGTTCAAGTCATCTCTGAAGCACTTTTTCCAGACAATGAAAGTACATGCAATGCTATATGTAATGTACTCTGCTTCATGTGTGTACCTAGCAATACATCATTGTTTTTTGCTAAACCTGAAAAAAACTGTACATCCACAGAGGAAAATATGTCTTGAGGTGAACTTACTATCGTCCTTATCCTTAGCAAATTCTACATCTGAATATCCTATAACTTCAAGTTTATCTGTTTGAAAACACAATTTAATATGCTTTGTTCCCTTAATGTATCTTAAAATTCTTTTGATTGTTTTCCAATGAGCTATTCTTAGACTACTTTAATATCTACTAACAAGTACTACGATATAACTCAAATCTGGTATTGTATATCTTACTACAAATACCAAGCTACCAATAGCTTGTACATAAGTAGTGTGAATTTTCTCCCACTCTTCAAAACATGCACACAATGGTCCAATCTATTACTTCACATCTCATATGTACAATGGTATTATGAAAAGTTAAGTACCATTGTTTTGAATATTATTTTAAACCATATAAAGACTTATTTAATTTATATACTTTATTTTCTTGGCTTTTAATTCTGAAGCCCTCAGGTTGCTTCATGTAGATGGTTTTATTTAGTTTACCATTCAAGAATACTGTCTTTATATTTATTTGGTAAAGTTCTAAGTCATAATATGCAACGATTGTCAAAATTATCCTACAAGGGAATAAGTGTCGACATAGTCGACTCCCTTTCTTTGGGTAAAACCCTATGCTACTAACCTAGCTTTAAGTTTATCAATTGATCCATTAGATTTTAACTTCTTTTTAAATACTCATTTAGAACCTATATATTTCCTATCTTATAGTAAATCACATAGATCCTAAACTTTTTTTTTCTTAATATAATCTAATTTTTTTCTCATGGCATTAGCCATTCTTGAGATTCTTGTAACTTCATAGTATCATTGAAGTCAAAAGGGTCATAGATTTCACCTAGGTCAATAAGGTTGTCTATCTCATCACTCATATAGACATAAAAATCATCAAAGTGTGATGGAGGAGCTCTAGACCTCTTTTGACCACTTAACATTGGGTGTGTGGGTACTTCAACATGATCATATTGATCATGGTTATCCATATCCATTGTAGGTAGTGGTTCTAAACTTTATTTTTATTAATAGAATCTAATTCTTCTATCATGGCATTAAGCAATTTTTGAGATTCTCGTGGCTTCATAGCACCATTGAAGTAAAAAATGTCATGAATTTCATCTAGGTAAATAAAGTTGTCTATCTCATCACTCATATAAACATAGAAATCATCAAAGTATGATGGAGGAGCTCTAGACCTCTTTTGACCACTTAACATTGGGTGTGTGGGTACTTCAACATCATCTTGTTGATCATGGTTATCCATATCCATTGTAAGTAGTGGTTCTAAGTCACCTATGATATTATGTGAATTATCATTATCTACTATAGGTAGGTTTTCTTCATTAAAATCTTCCAAGAACTCAACATCTATGCTTTCAACGAGTCCATTATCTTTATGATAAAATCGATAACCCTTTGAGCTTTCGGGGTATCATATACCATTATAAACTACAGTTTTGTTTTCTAACTTATTTCTATACCGATATAATATTATGATATATGCAGTCGACCCCCGCTTTTTTAAGTTGGTTAGATCAAGTTTTCTACCTATCCACAGTTTATAAAGGGTAAAATCATTTGACTTGTTAGAACCCTATAAAGAATATACTTGGATATTCTTATTGCTACTCCCCAATAGGTATTGGGTAGACTAGCATGAGCTATTATGAATGTAGTCATTACAAAGAGGGTTATATTACGTCTTTCAGTTATTCCATTTGATTATGGTGTATAAGGCATAATAGTATGTCTCTTAATACCATATTCTTAGTAATAAAGTTCTAAGAACTTTAATGTTTCCACCTAATTGGTTTTCTACTTCATTTTTATATATTTTAAATTTTAAGGCTTCTGATTAATAGTGGATTAGATAAATATATCCAAACTTGGAAAAATCGTCAATAAAAGTGATGAAATATGACATCTCTCTATGAGTTTTAACATTGAGGGGCCCACAAATATCTGAGTGGACCACATTCAATAACTCATTAGCTCTCTCCCTTTTATTGAAAGATTTCCTATTCATTTTTCCTGATAAATAGTACTGACAGGTTGGAAATTAGTATTTAAATTTGGAATAAGACATTTTTTTATTAACTTATTTATTTTACCATTTCTTATATGTTCAAGCCTAATATGTCATGTGTATGCATCAACAACCCTTGCACAATCAACATAACTAGAATAGTTAGAAATTTTATCATAATCTTTCTCATTTACATGAAGAAGAAACAAGTTATGGTCATCAATTAAGTGTCCCCAGGTATGAATTTGTCTACGCTTTCCGAATGATACTTTTAATGATCGGAAACAGGTATCAAAGCCTTCTTTAATGAGCGATAAGACAAATACAATATTTCGCCTCATACAAGGGGCAAAATATACATCAATTAATACAAGGTCAATTGCCCCTACATACAACCTATAAGTTCCTATACTTAATACATCAGAATATGTATTGTTCTCCATGTAGATGCGTTTTTCCTCAGCTTTTATTTCTTTGAACTCCTCGAAGAGACCTTTTGAGCTTGCAATATGTTGATTAACTCCTGAGTCTACCCACCATCATTTGATGTGCAAGCAAACACTCAGAGACTACACAAACAACTTCGTACATCTTGCTTCTATTTCCACTATGCTTTGAATTTTATGGGTTTCTATTCCGTGGGCAGTGATTTTTGAAGTGACCTGACTAACCACATATGAAACATTTTAGCGGTCCTTATTTAGTTTCTTAGTGTAGGGAATGGTTCCTTTGTTTTTGAACTTATTGTTCATCTTATTTAACTTCCCTTGAAACTTCTGGTTGTTAAGCTTGGGTTGGCTAGATTTGGGAGATCCTTGAGCAAGCATGAGCTCACTCTTTTTATCTTTGTTTACGTGTTCTTGCTCTAAGGCTAGTTGCATAGGTAGGTCCCCTACTGTAAGAGATTTGGCATTCAACCTACGTGTTATTGTTACCATCCTCCATGAAAGTGGAAGGCTATTTGGGATTGTGGAAAATAGTCATCTTTTAAGAATTTTTTTAATTTTTTCTTTTCTTCTTTAGTTGGTTTATCACCAACTACTAATGGGTTTTTTCTTAAAAGATACGTTATTCTTCTTAGATGATGAGATATTTCATCTTCCTCTTCCACATGCCAAAATTAGTTCCATTCAATTTTTCAATTCTTGAAAGTTCAATCATTGCTATTCTACTGGTCATTTGCTATGTTATGTTTTAAAAACTAAACTTCTTTCTAAGTTCTAAACAAATAAGCTTGTTAAAAGAAGCTAAATAAGGCACCAAAATTATTTAATGTATGGGTTTAATTTCAGTTATCAAGTGATGCCTTCTACAAAGAGAGCTACAATTAATTTCAGTTATCAAGAGAAAAGCACTACAATTGGGTTTTTTCCTTCCTACAACTGTAACTTTTAGTGAGAGAAAACAAAATAGTTTGAGGGAGAGAAGATAAAACCCATATAAGGTAAATGAGTCAAGGAGAAGAGAGAAGATACCACCCCTCGGTTCTCAGGGTGGACAGTACGGCGATACCTATTAAAAAAGAAAAGCAATAGTTAATAAAAAAAAAAAGGGTTGTGATCCCTCTGTGAACCTTATGTGAACCTTTGACAGCAAGTAGCAAACAGGTACAAATGGGGCGAGGAAACCCTTTTTACTTGTTTATTTATTATTAGTACAAACGTCAAACTGCCTCCACTTAGTTTCTTATTGTCATTATATTCTCCCCTTTTATTGTGAAATTCTAAAAGGCTAAGGTAAGGCCAATGTATATCGATAGGAAAGAAAAAACAATCAAAGAGATAGACGAGTACTCCTGTTGAAAAGTCAAAGATGGAGTACTCTCTTAAATTGGGATTAAAATACAATCAATAGATACATGAAAAGTGGCCAATCGTATAATCACATAAAAAAAATAACTGCGAATTCCAAAAAACTGGACCATAGGCATCTGAATGATGTTGACACGTATGGTTATGAGGCCTTATGTGTCTTAGCCTATATTTGTGGGAATTCAATATATCCAACGGTCATATGGTCCAACATCCATATGAACGTAACTCTTTGTTTTTTTCAGAGACCCATTAGAGATCAGGAAACCCTTTCATTTTCTGAAAGACCTGTTAGAAAAATATAACGATTACCCCTTCATCTCCCTATAAATGAGAAGCCAGAGAGAGGATGTGAATAACAAGAAAAATGTCCACTCTTTCTCTAAAAAGTGAAGAGATAAAAAATACAGGCTCTGCGATCATCAGCCTCACGGCATCCCTTCTGTAATCTCGGGTTTAGTCTCTTCCATGCTTCATCAATTTTTACTATCATTGGTATCAGAGCGTGGTTGCTATAATGATCTTCGTGCTGTTGTAATTTTCTCTATCTCAATTACGTGCCTTTTCTTTACTGTCCCGTGTGCATGAGCCGTGAGTTCTTTCTTTAATTTTTTTTTGTTTTATTTATTTATCTGTTATCATTTTTTGTTGGAAGGCCATCTTCTATTTTAGAAAAGTAAACACGTTTTAAAAACAATAAATCTCTATTGGCATTATTGCAGTGAATTTCAGTGCATACCACTTATTGTCACTGAATATCATGCATTTTGATAAGCACGTATAGTTACGTGGAACCTTAATCTGGCGCTTTAGACCAACCCGGCCATCTCAAAGAGTGTATATCTTATTCTTTTATCATCGCAATTGTTTAAAGGATTAGCATGCAATTGTTTAAGAGATTGCTTGGAATTACAAAGTGATATTGATAAAATGATGAAAGGATAGATATTTTATATTTCATATGGTAGAATTTTGTGTCATAGAGATATAATCGCCTTTGTGAATAAAATTATCCATACGGCTGAAAAAAAAAAATTTCTTCGATAAATATCAGTGGCTACAAATTGTGCTATTCTATGGCCTTAGATATTGCCACTATATATAAAATAATCCGTGCAGCTGAATGTTTTTTTTCTTCACTAAATATCATTGGCTACAAATTTTGTTATTTTGTTGCCTTATATATTGTTGATATTTCTATTAAAAAAAACAGGAAGGGGGCTGAATACATATTTTTGATGCCTTATATATTGCTGATATTTCTATTAAAAAATAATAAAAAAAAGAAAAGAAAAAGGGGGAGACAAAATTACAGAAGACTTATTTTTTCTCTTTTTTTTTGTATTGCTGATATTTGAATGCAATTAATGCACTTATTGCCTTGGTGTGATATAGAAATTGATACTTGATATGTGCTCTTTTATTATAAGGGCTCACACACCTTGATATTGCTCTTGTACCCTTGATAAATAATAATAAAGATGAATTTTATATTATCTTTGATGATTGTAGTACTTACTTATAGATTGAGAGATTGCCTATTTCATCAAATTTTTGTGGCATCACTTAATTATTGCTATTATTTATGAAATAATTGCAGCTCTCTCTATATATGTCTTGACCATATAATAAATAATTTTAGTGGCCTGTTTAGCTTCTTTAGAATTTAGAAACTATTAGGTTGCTCACACATAACTTAGCAAATGGCCAGTAGAATTGTAGTGGCTGAACTTTCTAAAGTTGAAAATTTTAATGGAAACAAGTTGGCATGTAGAAGAGATAAATGGAATATCTCCTCATCTAAGATAGAATAATATACGTACTAAGAGAAGATCCACTAGTGGTTGGTAATAAACCAACTGAAGAAGAAAAGAGAAAGTTAGAAAATTATTTAGAAGATGTCCTCATAGCAAAAACTTCAAGGTTAACTTTTATGCAAGATGACCTTATTAAGGTTTTTGAGCATCATGAAACATCAAAGTGCATGTTGGAGGCAATAAAAACTAAATATGACTCAACATCTGAAACACATATCCAATTGATTTTAGAGCAATATAACTCATTTAAGAAAAAAGAGGGTAATAACGTAGTGGAATATGTACACAAAATGCTTGTTAGGGCTAAGGACTTAACCATTCTGGGAATGAAGTCCCTTAGGGCCCGTTTGGGTACATGGATTCATAATATCTTGGATTTTGCCAAAATCCACTGTTTGGATTGCTTAATGACTAGGATACTTAAAATCAAGAAAATCAAAATCATGGAAATAAGACCTACTTTTCCATGATTTCATTTCTACACTAAAACCTATTTTTACACATTTTCAAGGCCCATGGATTTCACTCACTGGCTCCCTCAACCCGAAATATGGGAGCATTTGGTAGGTCTGAAAATTTTAGAGAGAGAAAGTACCTAAATTTTTTAAAGAGAGAAACTATTTCAAAAATTTTAGAGAGAGAAACTATTTTAAATTTTAACTTTTAGAGAGAGAAAGTATGTTAAAATTTTAGAGAGAGAAAGTAGGTTAAAATTTTAGATAGATAAAGTACCAAATTTTTTAACAAGATGAACAATCTCAAAAATTTAAAGAGAGAAACTATCTCAAATTTTAACTTTTAAAGAGAGAAAGTATGTTAAAATTTTAGAGAGAAAACATATGTTAAAATTTTAGAGAGAAAAAGTACCAATTTTTTTAAAGAGATTAACTATCTCAAAATTTTAGAGAGAGAAACTATCTCAAATTTTAAGTTTTAGATATAAACTATCATATTTTAGAGAGAGAACGTACATGCAAATTTTTAGAGAGAGAAACTATTTCAAAACTTTTAGAGAGAGAAACAATATCATATTTTAATTTTTAAAGAGAGAAAGTATATCAAATCTTGAGTTTTAGAGGGAAAAAGTATTATTAAAATTGTAGAGAGAAAAAGTATTCTTAAACTTTTAGAGAGAGATTACTATAAATTCTAGAAAGAGAAACTACTAAAAAAATTAGAGAGAAATATCTTGTTTTTTAGAGAGAGAAACTATCTCAAATTTTGAGTTTTTAGAGAAGCAATCTCGAATTTGGAATTTTTAGAGAAAGAAAATCTATTAAAATTTTAAAAATAAAAAATTTTATCAATTTTTTAGAGAGATAAACTACCCAAAAAAATTATAGTATATAAGTAATTAACTTAAACGTTTA
>NW_006498222.1:0-10036 GCF_000471905.2 Amborella trichopoda
AAATAAGATATTAAGTTATGGGATTGTAAATAGAGATACTGTTTACTTTTTATACAAGGTGGTCACAATTCTTTACAATTATTTGATAGTTGTATTTGTTACATAGTTTTAGAAATTACTTTTGAAGTTTGAGCTTGTTGAATGGAATAATTGCAGCCATTGTTCGCAAAATCTGTCGATCTAACTGGTAACTACCTGATTAAATTGGTTCCGGTTTTGGATAGTTTTGGTGATCAACCGATATTTTTAAACTTTAGATATGATACTACTTTGAATTTATATCAAATCGAACTTGAAACAAGTCATCTATTATTAGACCCACTGTCCAATACACCATTTACTATTTAGTTGACAAAAAGAATAGCCAATATTATATATAACTTAATTTTCCTTCATTTTCTTTTAAAAAAAAGAGTTGGTCAAGTCAATTTTTTTAACACTATTTTAATATTCTTTACATTATGGTAAAGATTAAAAAACATTTTGGTCAATGATACTTTTATATTTTCCCATCTTTTTTAAAAAATTTAAAATACCTCTAGGTATAAATCGATTCGTTAAAATCCATTTTTTTCATTAATTTTCAACTTCATTTGATTGTGTTTTGTTTTAATCACATTCTTTATATACTTTTCATATTTTAATAGAATTATTTTTTGTACCTTTTTTATTTTTTTAACACTTTTCTTATCGTATGGGCTTACCCGGATAGAGGGGTTGAATTGGCCGGTTTATCGGTTAGGCCTATTAAATCGCTTCTGGTCCCATGTCCGGTTAACCGTTCCGGTTCAATTTTACAAGCACTGATTGTAGCCACCCAACTTTACATCCAATGGTCAAGATTATTGTGACCACTTTGTATAAAAGATAAATAGTCTCATTTTATACTTTCCCTTAAGTTATTAAGTACTGGAAATAACTATTTAACACGTAAAAGTTTGTATAAGGTTGCAAATTTAAACTATTCAAGTAAGGTGAACCTTAAAAATCCTCTAAAAGAGTGTGTTCCGACATCAGAGAACCATACAATTGACCACCTCAAGATATATAGATATGAAGAAAAAATGGATTTTAAGTTCTAAAAATAATGTATCTTGTAGCAAATTATTTGGACTGTGTATTTTCTAGATTGTGAAGTATTTTTAGCATTGCTTGGTCCATACCATTTTTTATATTTGAGATTTCATAATTAAAAATAAAAATAGATTTTCAAGCATCATAAAGTTTCCCACACCGGAATTATATATTAGAGGTACGCCTTTCTTCTACAGTATAAGTATAAAGTGGGCACCTTATAAAAAACCTCACCTTTAACGTTTTACCCATTCCTTTTGATTTAATTTCGAAATATCTGTCAAAAAGGTTTGGCCACTTTTCTCACGATTCATTTACCGAAGACGTTATAAGATATTAGAAGGTATGCAAAGTACCCATAACACAAAAATGAGTGAAAATCCAATAGATTCCATCTTCATTTGGAAGTAAATTGTAGATGCAGTTTTATTGTTGCAACCAAACTTCTGATTAAGTGCCTTTTTCCAGTGCAACGTTGGACAATATGTTACTTGTTTTTGTTTTTGTTGCGATGAGAGATAGGCTTGCATAATGGTCATACTTCGTATCAAAATAGATGGATGTACTGACACTATATATTTGAATTTAAATACATAAACACTAGTGGGTTGACTAAATATGTAACCTTACCGTAGGGTAACTGTCACACCCATTGGTAGGTCAGTATATGGTACCGGCCATGCACAATCTAAATGAGGGTGAATATGTAGGCATATATATTCAAGGCTACGTAGCTCCTTGTCTTGGCTTGAGGGGCACCCTTTAAAGTGTAGGACAAAATGTGTATAGCAAAAATAGCCATTAAATAAGATTATGTACTCCATTCTTGTCATCTGTGCTTGTGTAAATTATCCTTATCTTATTAGTCTGGGTTCAACTTGCAACTTGTACTTGATGCCGCAAGATTACCTAAGCCAAAATTAGTTTAGGCGACACTGTATTGTAGGAACATATAAAAAAAAATGTCAAACAAAAAAAAAATTGAAAAAGAAAAAAAAAGAAACTGATATATGCTTTTAGAAAATAAATAAATGGGAAAATATATAATGAGACCATTTACCTTTACCAAAAGTGGTCACAATTAATATTGACCCTTGGAAGTGAAATTAGGTGGCTGCATTTATTTCATTGACGAAGCTCAAAGTTCAAAATAAATTTTCTTGAACTTTGTGACACACCAAAGCTATCAGATTTTACATCAGAGAGTTGTAAGTAATTGTGACCTTCATGTATTAAAGATAAATGATCTCATTATATACAATCCTCAAATGAATTACAAGATTTGTACTATTATCGTATAATGATCAGATTTTTGTATAATCCAAGTTGGCAGGTAGTTAAGTCGATATTGAGGTACACTCGACTTTTGTTTATGCCATCAAGGACAAGGCAAGTGACTTATGTGGCCGTACCATTGGGGCTTGTAAAACACATGAGTGCTATGGTTATTACCATAATACTATAATTCTATACTCTAGAATTAAAATTATTAGTTTATGATTATTTTTCTATATAAATATGAATAATTTTAAATTTTGTTTTGTAATAACTTCTAATATATATAAAAAATTATTTACATTTATAATTGAAACAATAAATTGTATAATTTAGAAAATAAATGAATTTATAAATGAATTACAAGATTTGTATTATTATCGTATAATTATAACATATTGCGATATTCATTCTAATATCCAAATGATCCATCTTAATAATGATCCATCTTAATATATCAATATTTCATAAAAAGATTTAAGTGAAAAACTATAATAAAAAACACTGCCATATATAAGATTAAATAAAAAAATTATAATCCATAGCCATTTTAGATGTTTTAACATTAAAAAAAAAGGAAAAAGTTTATATAAAGTTGCAACCTTAAATTTAGAATTAAAAATGGAGCTCAAAAATCTATTGGAAAAGGTTGTTTTAGTGTTGAAAAACCCCCTAATTGATCATCTCGACATCGAGATGTATGAATATGGAGGAAAAAAAAAAGATTTTGAGTCTCAGAAATAGCGCATCTTGCAACACATTATTTAAACCGTCACTTTTCAAGATTTTCATATGTTTATAGATCTACTTGATTTTAACTATTTTTAAAGTTTAAAATTTTATAATTGGCTATAAAAAAAGGTTTTCAGATAATCCTAATAATATTTTAGGCCAAAATTACATGTCATGTAAAATTTGGAGGTCCAACTTAATCGGATGTTTAGGTTGCAACCCACACCCTTAAAAAAATCCTTCAAAAAAATCGATTTTTTTTTCCCTTGAAATTTGTAAAATCATGAGATAAAACTCAAGAAATTTATAAAAAATGAAAACAATACCAATTCTCCATATGCATCAAGTTAATTTTTTTTTTTTAAAAAGAACGAATACTCATAAACCACCCTAAAACCGAGCTAAAGTTTTGCCAAAAATCCCTGATTTTTTGGGTCTCGATCCATTAAATTAGATCCATAATAAAGTAGGTAGGTTTATTAAGATTATTTTTTAATGAAATATGAAGAAATTGGATTCAAAATTGAGGTAACAATTCTAGAAAAGGAGAGGCGGAACCCTAACACACTATCACATTCGAGTAATAAACAACATAAAAAGTCATAAATAAATTTACCTTTGAGAACTCAAACTTTGTAAATCAAGAACCACACTTCAATTTCATCATAATCGACTCAAATATTGAACGGCATCTTCAATTTTGGATCAGCGCAAGCATTTAGAAACAACGTTGGGGAAATCTGCATCCGATCTTCATTTAATCAAACAAATATGCACAATAATCATATGAAGGATTCGATCGTCTTCAAACAGTACCAAATTTGAGACAAATTAGTTGTATATCGTGTGAAAGAAAAGACTATATTGTCTATCAAATTAATATGGAAAGTGTTTATTGTAATCTGTATATTTGGAAAACATAGATACAATGTCTTGTATTTATGGTAAGTCTGGGTATAATATAAGATTTATCTCTATTATTGTCATCTGTAATTTGTCTATGAAAGACAAGTTCATAGTTGAATAGACACTAAGTGGCCGTTTGGGAACCTGGAAATCTATTACATGAAAATAGATTACACGGGACATTTGTCTTCTTTGGGACATTTCTATTCTTTGGGTACACTTTAATGTAAGTAAATGGAAAAAAATTACTCACGATTTCCCCAAAAAAACTAGTAAATTTATTACGAGAGGTGAAGGATGAGGTGATAAATAATTTTAGAAATCTTTTAAGATGTGTATCGTATTTTTGCTACTCAAAAAATCCCCTTATTCACCCCCAATAAACCACAAGAAAAAAACCCCGTAACCCAGAAACCAATAGCTAAACCTCAAAAAAAATAACCCAGAAACCAATAGCTAAACCTCAAAAAAAATAAACGGATTTGGGTTCTCTGCTAAGATTGATATACAATAATTAATTTTTTTGTTCTCTAATCACAGTTACAGCTATTGTTCCAAAACAAAAAAAATGGATTTGGGTTGTCTACTATGATCAATCTGTTTATTTTATTGACTTTATTTTTACTTTTTTTTTGCTATTGTTTGCTGATAAATTTGAATATTTGAGTTCACTTACAAAGAATCGTCAAATCAGTGTGCTTGAATTGTTTTTTTTTAAAAAAAACTTTTTTAAATTAATTTATCTCTCCAATCTCCTCCAATGCCCCAATATAATTTCTCCTCCAATACATCTCATTTAGTCATAAAGCCTTCCAGGTTACTAGCCAAATTTCTAAACTTTTTTTTTTTTTTTTTTTTGAATTTGCTTATGGAAGTTTTCTAGAGAGCGATGATCGAAAGGCTTTAGCACAAAAAAAGAAAACATAAAAAATATGATGGCTTATTATAATAAAAATATGTTATTCCAAAGTGTTGACATCTTGAAAACATGTGATTTCAAGTTAAGACGCAAGATGTGGCTAATTCTTATGCCTGATGCAATTATAAAGTTTCAGCTACATACTAATCGGGATTGTATTCTCAATCATGTTTTGGGTATAAAGCCAAACAAAAGAAAAAAAAAAGGATGGTAATGCATTTCCCATATTCTTTTAGATATAGCAAAACAATAACAATGTATTTCCAAGGCTGCATCTAAATACTATCCACAATCTATTTGCACATGATGTATTACATTAGTAATATATTTAATAGAGAATATAGTTCGAGGTATCCCCACTAATATATTTCATAGAGAATATATTTTGAGGTATCCAAACGGCGCCGACGTTGGGTACCTGGAAATCTAATACATGACAATAGATTACAAGTAAATATCATATTTTCATTGTTTGGGTAGTGCCGTTTGGGAACCTGTAAATCTATTACATAAAAATAGATTACACGAAAATATGAAATTTCCATTGTTTAGGTAGTAAGGAAATGAAAAATGATTATTAGAGATTTCCCCAAAAATCAGTAAATCTATAGCGTACCTGTAAATCTATTACATGACAATAGATTACAAGTAAATATCATATTTCCCAATGGAAATATGAGATTTCCATGGTTTAGTAACACTTTAATAATAAAAAAATGAAAAAGGATTATAGGAAATTTCCCTAAAAATCAGTAAATCTATTATTCATTGTAAAGAGTGAAAAATGTTTCTACTAAAAATTCCTTTGATTCACTTTTACAATAAAAAAAAGTTCTTCAACTAACAGCTAAAACATGGTAGCCCTATCTTATGTAACCAATAGCGCCCTTTGCAAACAGAATAAAACATGGTAGCCCTATCTTATGCAACCAATAGCGCCCTTTTCAAACCGAATCATACATATATTTAAACCTCAGAAACCACATACCACCCTATTTCAAATATTTTTTTCAACTAAATCACTCAATAGCCTTACTTTCTTCAACTAGCCGCTAAAACCCCCTAGCCCATCTAGCACCCATTTCAAATATTTTCTTTAACTAAATCACACAATAGTCCTATTTTCTTCAACTAACAGCTAAAACATGCCAGCCCATCTCTTACACTAGCAGCTAAAACCGTCAGCCCATGCTAAAATCGCTAGCCCCATCGTCTGAAATCACTGTAGATATTGTTTATTTGTAGATAACCCATATTTATTTTGGGTTATGCAATAGTTATTAGTCCAAAAAATAAATGGATTTAGGTTTTCTGCTAAGATCATTCTGTTTATTTTTTTTACTGATAAATTAAAAATATTTGGGTTCACTCACAATCATCAAATCAGTGTGTTTAAATTGCTTTTTTTTTTCATAACTTTTTTAAATTAATTTACCTCCTCAATCTCTTCAAATGCCTCAAAATAATTTCTCCTCTAATACATCTCATTTAGTCATAAAGCATTCTAGGTTACCAGCCAAATTTCTCCAAACATTTTTTTGTTCTTATGAATTTGCCCATGGAAGTTTTTTGGAGAGAGATGATCGAAAGGCTTTAGCACAAGAAAAAAAAACATAAAAAATATGATGGTTTATCATAATAAAAATATGTTATTCCAAAGTGTTAATATCTTGAAACCATGTGATTCAAAGTCAAGATGCAAAGGCAGCTGCTAACATGAAGAGAGAAGTAGGAGTAGTTGCTACTAATCTGAAGGGAGAGAAACAGGAGAGTCCTGGTAAGCCCTACACAATCGTAATAAAAAATTTCACACAACATAATCCTTATAAAACATTAGTAAAATCTCAATTGAAATAAGATACCTCTTTAGTCTCTTTGAATGCCTCAAAGTTTTCTACTGCAATTACCAAACTTTCTAGTTTACTAATCAAACTTCTTCCCATTTTTTCCCAAACCTTCTAGTTTACTAATCAAACTTTTTCCCATTTTTTAACTTGTACTATAAAGATTTTGAATTTGGTATCATAAATTTATTGTTTATTTGAAATCATATAGAGAGACATTTGAAAGACTTCTATAAAAAATAAATAAAAATAAAGCATGTAAAATTAGTTGGAAATGGTGTCATCGTGACTTTAGAATGGTACAAGTTATTATTAGAAAATCTTTTTGGAATAGTGATGATGTTATTATTAGAAAATGGTACAAGTTATTAGTAGAAAATATTTTTGAAATTGTGTGATGATGACGTTAATTCTGTATTTCAGTATAATTTTGTAACAAAAAAAAGAAAAAATTGATAATTTATAGGTAACTACTGGTAAAATATTGGTAATGCATTTCTCATATTTCTTCTCGACGTAGCCAAACAATAGCAGTAACTTTCCCAGGTTCCATCTAAATACTACCCAAACAGTAACAATTTATTTGCAAAGATATTGTATTATGTGTGTAATATATTTAACATATAATATATTTCCAGGTATCGAAACAGCCCCCAAGTCTCTTCCTAGAAACTTGAGACTCTTCAAGTGTGTCTTCGCTTGTATATTCATATGTTGAATGGACACTAAGTCTCTTACGATAAACTTGAGACTAGTGCCTAGGATTTCTTTCTCAGTAATTTCTCAAATCCATATGAAATTGGAAAATCCAGTTTGACCATAGATCTACATAAAACAAGCACGGGAGATCCGTCGGAAAGTCATTCTTGGCCCCCACCCCGAAAAAAAAAACAAAAACAACAAAGAACGGCACGATCTTAAGCTCTCTCAGGAGTTCCCTCTGTCGTTGTTTTCTTCTTTCACGATCTCCCTGTTTTACGCCTCTCTCAGATTTGTGCTTTTCTCTCTCTCTCAGTTTGTTTGGGCCGTTTGTTTAAGCATAGAGAGAGAGCAGCCACTTTCTTCTAGAGAGAGGGCAGCCATTTTCCTCTCTATGTGTCGTTTAGAGTTGCAGGGACTTGAAAACATCAAATGGGTGCTGAACATGGCTGTGGGTTTAGGTAAAAAATGGAGTACTATCTGGACAGCGGTGATATGAAGCATGGATTTGCAGGCATCGCCATTATAGGAGTGGTCTTTGGAGTTCCTTTGGTTCTCATGAATCGAGGGACAAAGCATCAATCTCATCAAGATTACTTGGAAAGGGAAAATAAAGCACAGAGTGAGAGGCTTTCTTTGAGTTCACCTTCAGTTAAATGATGGTTCTGTTCTGGTTAATGATAGTCTGGAAACTTCTACCATATGTTTTATGGGGCTTAATCAATTGTCCTCTCTGTTAGATTTTCTAATTTTCCCTTGAATATTCTCTATTCTTCAGTTTTCCCTAGAGATTCTGTTTCGAGGATGGTATTTTAGGTAGAATATCCAACCTATATGTTTCACATTAGGCTCCAATAAGGATTTGGGCTATAGCCATAGGTGTTTCTTTTACGCTACCCTTTCTTGAGATGTTTGATGTGATAATAGACAATAGCCGTAGCTATTTCCTTTAAGCTACCAAATCTCGGTATAAGCTAAAAATAAAAAAAACAAACAAACAAACAAATGAAAAAAAACTTAAAAATCTTTAGATCTGAAGTCAAATTGAACCTCTAAAAACCCTGAAAAATCGCCTCTAAAACCACGAGATCTAACAAAACCATCTCTTTTTTTTATCATAAAAAATAAAATCGTGTCATGCTCCTAAGATCATCTTCACTTTGTTGTATGATCAAGTATGTTCCCAGATCCTATCTGTTCTGGTTTGCAAGCTACTAAATCTATATCGGATATGTACAAGTTCTGTTGGCTATTTTAAGTATCATGTTGTTCTCTCAGCTCTCTCGACTGCTTTGTTTGGAATTTTTGTCTGATTGATCGAGCCTACTCTGATATGGCCATTAGTTCCTGAGGCCATCTTTTCCCGAGGCTTGTTGATCCGCCGCTGCTTTCTGTGCTTGTTGATGAAGCAATTTGAGCATGGCAACTACTATATCTATCGGTCATACAATATACCTGAAAATCCAACTGCTTGTTTTCACAATTAGTATTCAAACTTGAATGGCTCTCTCTCATAGAATCTGGAGTTTGAAGGGGAGTGTGAAAGGAAAATATATATTATCTATCAAGTTAATATATAAGGTATATATTGTAATCTGTATATTTGGGAAATGTAGATATAATATCTTGTATTTATGGTAAGTTTAGGTATAGTATAAGATTTATTTATATTCTTGTCATCTGTAATTTGTCTATAAAAGACAAGTTTGTATATTCATATGCTGAATGGGCACTGAGTCACTTGAGAGAAACTCGAGACTTTTTACATGGTATCAGAGCTCTAATACCTATACTATACCCAAACTTACCATAAATACAATATATTGTATCTATGTTTCTCAAATATACAGATTACAATATACACCTCTTATATTAACTTGATAGACAATATATACTTTTCTTTTACATATCGAAGCCGAAATCATGAAAATCGAAAATTGTTTAAAATTCTAAATCGATAAAAAAAAGAAGGGATAATGACCTATACCCCTCCTCCCTAAAATTTCCATCCCTACTAACCATTTGGGTTCACCAAATTCCCTTGTATCCCTTCAAGTTTAAAATTTTGGGATCGTTAGCCTCCTAATTATGTTTTTCTTTGTTCTTTTTACAAATTTAATATTTTTACAAAATGCCAAACCCTTATATTAATCAACTTCCTTTCCTTTCTTTTTCGTTGCCTAAAACGAATCTTACATCCATACACCCTACCCTATAAATTTAGACATAAAAAGAAAATGAATCTTTTTAATATTATAACCTATTTTATAATTACATCAATATCTTTTGAACTCGAAAAATGATTAATCAAGATCTTTGTTACTAATGTTAATGGATTATTATCATTTATTTATTCATTTAATTAAAGAAATTTCTCAAAATACCTGTAAGAGATGAATTATTTAACAATTAATATATTGTTGTTGTTATTATTTTATTATTATTATTATTATTAGTATTATCATCATCATCAATAAAATTTGTATATCAAATCACAAAAAAAATTTATGAATGACTAATGTATGGGTTTGGCATTTTATGATCAAATTTGTAAAAAAAAAAAACAATAAATAAATAAATAAATAAA
>NW_006498222.1:20737-32590 GCF_000471905.2 Amborella trichopoda
TTTGCCAGATGGCAAGCTATCTTAGCAACATTTGACTTCAATATTGAACATATCTCAGGTAATACAAATTCTTTACCAGATTTCTTAACACGTGAGTTTTTGCAGGGAATCCAAGGGAAAAACCCAAGTGAAACCCAGCGGTGAAACCTCAAAACAGGTCGCTTACAAAGAAAACAACCCAAATACAAGTGAATACATATTTCAGTCCTCTGAATATAGGGAAAAATCTTATCTTTCCATTTTACCAATAGACATTATTCATATGCATCTTAATCCAGATGAAAGTGCAAAAATTTACCTAATAAATCATATGCATCTTAAAGATGAATTTAAATCTCAGATTTCTATGAAATGATCCTTAAAGAAATAGGATCTGTAAAAGTCGTTCGAAGATATAAGGGGCATGACATTATGGCCTACTAAAAAATTCGAATAAAAAAATATTGGCTTATAAATATTGGGGATCCGATCCTCTTAAGCCAAGATATTTTAGAAATAATTGCTCTAAAATCAAGAGCAATAACTAATATGATTACATCAAAGCCTGCGAAAACGTTCTCATATTCCAGAATAAAAAAAATACCCACAGTTGGTTTATATGTTTTAGGCTTAATGAAGCCATAAACGAATTACCTACATAGTTTAAAAAATGGCTGTTATATTGAGGACCTGACCCAGATATTTATCCTAAACAATTACAATGCTCATTGTCAAAATTCAAAGCAGCCAACAGAAACTGATCTAAAATGGAGACGCTAGTCCGATTTACCATCTTATATGAGATCCCTTGGATCATCCGATGGTCTTATATTATTACTTAAGATGATAAAAGTTGGGATTATATCTCTCATCTAGAAAGAGTCATACAAATAAAATGGTGAGAAAGTTTTGATATTAAAGACTTAGTTCTCGAAATCCTTAAGATCATAAAAATCAAAGTTAATACATCCGGACTTAGCTAGCCAATAGGAATAGCCTCATATTTAAGGCTGTCATAAACTGAAAATTCAAATTTATCCAAAGAAGAACTCAATGAAAAATTACTATCAATGTTTGAAGGATACTCAATGTTAGTCAGTGAAGAAGAAGGAAATTTAAATGGTGATGACAGTACAGGATCCTACCCCCAATCCATCAAAAGTAAAAGCAGACTATTGGGTCGGCCCGACTCCACACTATCTAGGACACGAGGCCTATTAAAATAATCAAATCTATTATGATGCTGCTGACACCTTTAAGTTAAATTAAAAGACAGATGTCCCTACTAAGATGCTGCTGACACAATACTGCCAATACTTTTACAAAAGATAAAGATGCTACATGAAGAAAGATAAGAGGCTGCCGACAGCTCTATGTTACTTTTACTTTACTTTATAAAAAAATAAAGATGCTATGTGGAGGAAGATAAGAGGCTTCCGACAACTCTATGCTACTTTAGAGCTTCGTTCTAAAGGATTTGGAGTCCAAAACCAAGCTATAAGAAGGGGACTCTTCCTTGTAGGAAGGCATCCTAAGTTTGAGTTTTGAGTGCTATGTTTAGGTTTTCTCTCTTCTTTCTATCATTTGAATACGTTTGTAGCCTGTAAAAGAGAACAGTGTGCAGAGCGTTCTGAGTTACAGTTGCTTGGATTTGCTTCGTTTATATCATATAAGTCTTGAAGCTTTTGAAAAATATAAGTGTGATTTTATTTGTATGATTGTATTTTCATTGATGATCATTAGTAAACTGGTATAACAATATATTGCAATTCATTCGTTATAATGAATTTACTCTTTACTAATGAATATATGGGTAAATTAAAATACCAGTTTACTTATAAGTAACTAATGCTTTATTGTTTATAAGTAAATCATAATAATATACTGTTTGCAATTCATTATAAATTGGTATTATAATATATTGCAATTCATTCGTTATAATTATAGTATTCATACTTTTACAAAACTAAATTATTATTAGTAAACTGGTATTCTATGAATTTAAAGGATTTTAGTTTAATATTATATTCTTGGTTTAATTAATTATATGGTTTAAAAAATAGATAATTTTTGGAGATTTGGTTGGGTGAAATGGGGGCAAAAAATGATACGATTTCAAAAACATAGATCTTGAATTCTTCTTATTTTTTGGCACGCAGGAACGCTATCTTCAGACGATTTTTGCCTCCCTTCGATGTAATATTTAATGTGCATAAGAAGGGCAATTCGTCCTCGGGATACATGAAAACAAAGAGGTCTTATACAATATTCCTAAGCTCTATGCACCCGAGCTTGGAACCCACACATGAGATACCAAAGTCTTGATAGTTTAGAAAGAAATAGATAAAATTGAGTAGAGAGAGAGAGACAAAGTTAGCCCATTGGTTTACTTGCTAGAATTGTAGAGAATACTCTATTGAGAGAAGCTAAAAAATTGTTCTAAGTATCCAAACTTGTATGGGTAGGAGGGCCCTTGTTATAGAGCACCAGGAGGCTACCCATTTAGTGTTGTGGTGGTTGTATGCACCACTCAACATCTACAAGTTACATGCACCCCAACAGCAACAAGTTACATACACTTGAAGGGTTACATGCACCCCAACAACTATAAGTTACATGCACTTGATGGCTACTGTTACAAGCCTCCATCTCATCAATGGCTAGATGACCGTTGGATATCCTACATGCATCAACGATAAGATGACCATTGTGTCCCCCTGAGAGCCGGTTTTATAAAAGATAACGAGCCACGAGCTCGACCCGCACATGTGCTCGAGCGACGGGCACCTCATGCGAGCGTGCGAAGGGCAAAGTATGCCATCAAGCGCCCTTGTGCCCACGCCCTCACATACGCATATGCACATGCACATGCATGTGCATGTCGTACACTTTGTGTGCTCTGCACATGCGCCTTTTCTTTCCTTTGTACTTAGAGGATATTACATGGGAATGCATGCTCTTAAATATAGATCAACAAACTCTCTCATCTTTAAACCCACATCTTCCTCTCTCTACAAAGGCATTTTAAGAAAGAACAATAAAACCAAAGTGTTGTTTTAAAATACACTCAAGCATTTTTCAAACAAAAAATATTAACAATTTCCTCCATTATTTCAACAAAACAAAATATAGGAAACATATTATTTGCATATCATGAAAGTATCTTTCGGGTTGTTTGAGAGAGGATTTACTCCCCTGCACGTGCCCTCCTGTCTGCGCGAGGATCTATGTGAAAATCAAGCCTCAACCAATTGGCGACTCCACTGGGGACACACCACCTTGCCTCCTCCACATCATACTCAAGCGGCTTGACTGGCGCTACTATCTTTAGTCCAACCTAGGAATACTCAAGGTATGGGCAGTCAAACCCCTTGTCCCTCCTCCTCCGACATCAAAGGGAAATCCATTGATGTCAACTGAATAGGTGGCATCATAGCCGCCCCCTCGCATAAGCACCATGTCACTGGCGGGGTGGCTTTCACTTAGAGTGTACATTATAAAGTTCATCAAGTATCATGTTAGTGTATAGCTTTGAACCAAGTTACTTATCTAACAGACTGGCAGTACAACTCACAAATAATATTCAACTCTGGTGTCTTTTTGGCCGGCAGACGTTTTGGGCCTTGTGCTTATATCCCGATTTCATAAGTGCTCTAGAGATGAGTCCATCTCATAAGAAGCAGCTTCAGTTCCACACTTATATAGATGTGTCAATCAAGTGTGCCCCTATATATAAAACACTCCGAGATATAGATATAGTCTATAGACAACATTAAGAGCGTAGCTCATCCTACTAACCTACAGGTCATGACTAGATTTATCCACCGTATGGATTTTCTTAGAATGGATGCTTATTATATTTTGTCGTCTAGTGACCAAACTAACCATACGTACAATTTGTTTTGGGCAACTTTCTATGCTTTCCCTATAACACAAAACTTATATACTTCCCCTTATCCAACCGTCTGTATTGAATGGAGGGCTAAGATTGTCCAAATCACAATGTAACGTCGCTACACTATTTTATTTTTAATTTTTTTCTATAAACTATTTTGATACCAAATTTTGGACGTCCAATCCTCTATTAAACTCGCACTAGCAAAACATATATAAAAATATTTTCAATAAAATAAAATGACCAAAATACCCCTAAAAGATACAAAGGGTATTTTGGTCATTATATTTTATCAAAAATTTATTTTTAATATTTTCTTATAGGTGTGCCCCAATGAGAAGATGGCACATACTAAATTTCATATTCATACAATTTCTATAAAAAAAAATTAAAAATGAAATACTTTGAGATATCGAATCTAAGATCAAACGATGAGTGGCTCCCTTGATCAAAATTGAATGTTTGAATGGTAGGAGAAGCATAGATCTTCTATGCTGTAGGGGAAGTATAGAAATCTTTCCCTTTTGTTTTTACCACATTAAACTTATAGTTTTGAGGTTACAAAAGATTAAGTTGGATTCCCACTGTAGATGATTACTCAATAGACTTTAGCCTCATTCATTTTGATATCTTATTAATGTCCTCCCTTGCAAGGCCTTTAGTTAAGGGATCAACCAAATTTTCCTTTCATCTTATATATACTACACCAATCACTCCATCTCCAATTAATATTGGAATGGATTTATCCATTCTCGCAATATGCGTAGATTTTTCCATTATATGCATCATTACAAACTCTCGCAATATTAGCTTGATTATCACAATATATAGTTATTGTAGGTATTGGTTTTGGCTATATGGAAAGTCATATAACGAATTCTTAAGTCATTTAGCTTCTTTGTCGGCAGTGTCTAAAGCAATAATTTCATACTCCATATTAAAGCATGAAATACACCTTTGTTTATTCGACCCTCATGATATCGCATAACCCGTTAATGTAAGTATCTATCCAAATGTTGACAGTCAAACTTGGATTCATCATTCTAATTAGCATCACTATACCCTTCCAACAGTCCGGGATAACTTCCATTTTTTATACCATAGTTGATAGTTCCTTTCAAGTATCTTAATGCTCGAGTTATAGCATCTCAATGCTCTTTACTTGGGCAATTTGTATATCTACTAAATTTTCCCACCGCATATGCAATGTCAGGCCTCGTGCTAGTCATTGCATATATTAAACTACCAATTACCCTAGCATATTCAAGAAGAAATATACATCTCCCATCATTTTTCTTTAACTTAATATGATGATCTATAAGGGTAGAGACTGCATTTTCTCAATGTAGTGAGATTGAATCAAAATTAATTCTGTTTCTTTTCTCACTATTTTGATACAAGTATCACAACAGCCACTCCTAAGTCCTTCATATCAAAGTTAGATGCAAGGAACTTCGTAGTTTTCTCCACAATTTCTAGATTACATCATCCACATATAAACAAATTATGACATTTAAATAATTTATTTTCTTACTATACACATTTATTAGCCTCATTTCTCTTAAAACCATTTGACATCAACACATTGTTAATTTTTTTATGCCATTGTTTAGGTGCTTGTTTTAGCCCATAAAGAGATTTAATCAGTTTATAAACTTTATTATCATGACCTGGCATTACAAACCCTTAAAGTTATTCTATATATATTTCTTCATTTAAGTTACTTTTTAAGAAAACATTTTTTACATCCATTTGATGTATGACTAGATGATTAAAAGAGGTTATTGCTAAGAGCATTCTAATAGGAGCAAGTCCTTCCATAGATGCAAATGTGTCAAAATAATCAATGCCTTTTTTTTTGTTTAAAACATTTAATAACTAATCTTGCTTTATATTTATTAATAGAACCATCAGAATTCATTTTTCTTTTAAAAATACATTTAAACCAATGGGTTTAGGACTTACCTTCAATAACAAATCTTGCTTTATATTTATTAATAGAACCATCAGAATTCATTTTTCTTTTAAAAATCTATTTAAACCAATGGGTTTAGAACTTGGTATAAGATCTACTAATTTCCAAGTTTTATTAGCTATAATTGTAATCTATTTCATTATTTATAGCTTCTCTCCAAATAATTGCATCTTGAGAAGCCAAAGCTTCATTTAAAGATGTAGGATCTTCCTCCACATTTGAGACTAAAGGTAATGAGTCCACAATTGAGACTATAGGTAATGAGTCCAAATTTTATTTTGATAAGCCTCAACAAGATAAATATAAAAATCAAGTCCAAAGTTGTAAGATGGATCATTTCTAATTCTCAACTTCTCCTTGATTCTACTATTTCATCATCATTATTTTGTACATGTTCTTTTCATTTTCATGATTATTTTCATTTTGTATTCTACTTGATTCATTCACTTCTTTTTTAAAGTGAGATTTTTAAAAAAAATCAGCATCTCTAGATTCCAAAATTGAGTTAGAATTTAGCTCAAAAAATCTATAAGCTTTACTACTATGAGAATATCCCACAAAAACACATTTAGATGTTTTAGACCTCAATTTATTTCTTTTAGGATCTGAAAGTCTAACATAAGCAGGACAACCCCATACTTTAAAAAAAATTCAAAGAAGGTTTTCTATCAAACCAAAACTCATAAAGGGTCTTCTCACCCTTTTTATATGGATTTCGATTCAAAATAAATCATGCAAATAATAATGCAACACCCCACAAATTTAATGGTAAAGAAGAAGAAATAAGCATTACATTTACTATTTCAGCTAAAGTTCTATTTTTCCTTTCCGCTAGTCCATTTTATTAAGGGGTATATGGAGCAGTTACTTGATGAATAATACCATTATTTTCACAAACTTCATTAAAGTCATTTGATAAATATTCTCCTTCTCTATCACTTCTAATAATTTTGATTTTTTTACTAAATTGATTTTCAATTTTTGCTTTGAAAACTTTAAATTTTTCAAGCCTCATCTTTATGTCTAAGCAAATAAACATCAAAAAATCTAGAAAAATCATCAATAAAGGTAATACAATATCTTTTACCACCTTTAGTTATAACAATATTTAAATCACATACATCACTATATACAAGTCTTAGCAATTTACTATTTCTTTCAATTGAAGAAAATGATTTTCTAATAATTTTAGCTTATACACATACTTCATATTTTTTTTAGTTAATTCAGCACAATTAGAAATCAATCCTAATTTAACCAAACATTTAATAGAAGCATAATTAACATGTCCTAATCTATCATGCCTTATGTTACAAGAAGTAATAATATACGCAGAAGACATATTCATTTCATTAACAACGTCAAATTTGAACATCTCATCATATGAGTATCCCTTGTCAACAAATACACCATTTTTAGTCAAGATGAGTTTGTCAGACCCAATGACAATTTAAAGTTCTTCTTGTTCAAGATACATCTTGAAACAATGTTTCTTCTTTAATATGTCCTAATCTATCATGCCATACATTACAAGAAGTAACAATATACACAGAAGACATATTCATTTCATTAACAACTTCAAATTTAAACATCCTATCATATGAGTATCCCTTGCCCACAAATACACCTTTTTTAGTCAAGATGAGTTTGTCAGACCCAATAACCATTTTGAAGCTCTTCTTGTTCAAGATACATCTTGAAACAAGGTTTCTTCTCATGTCCGATACGTAGTACATATTTTCCAATGTGAGTACCCTTCTTGAACTAAACTTTAGTTCCACCGAACTCTTTCCAAGTTGTTTACACTTTGATCTGTGTTGATCTCTGTGATGAGATCTGCTCAAATCTTAGTAAAAACTTATTTATTTTGAAAAGGTAGAAAAGTGGGATCGCTTGAATTATGGCCTCAGAAAAATCCCATATCTATGTAGATCTGGTCCTTTTCTGAGTCCATTGGCAGCGCCAGCTTCAAACCGTATTTTGACCTAAAAACACTTCTAAATTTAATAAAATTTAATAATAATTTAATTTCCAAAAAAATAATTTATATCAAATAATTAAATAAAAAAAACAAATTAAATCAAGCAAAGAAAGGTATACTTGCCTCTAGGGACCCGAAACCCGGAGTTTCGGGCTTGGATCAGGCTGCTCTTCTGATTTACTCCACCACCTCCTTTTTTTGGATGCCTTTTACTTGTTGAAATTGGTAGATCTAAGGTTCTTTGACCTAGATCTAGGGTCCCTAAGGTAGGAAAAAAAACTGAGAATTTTAGGTAGGGCCTACCTAAACTTTTCTTAAGATTGAAGGAGAATTTCCTTAGTTTTTTAAGGGATTTGGGATCTCCAGAGGTTGAATATGAATTCTGATATTTTCTATAATTTTTTGAGATTTTTGGGGATTTTTCTTAAATTTTTAGGAATTTTCTAAGGTTTTTTTCTATTTTTGATATTTTTTTGGTAATTTTCTTAATTTCTGGAATTTTCTAATGTTTTTTGGTCTCTTTTAATCTCTTTTTTGGGTTAAAGAGGGGGGGTATTTATAAGATTCAATTGCTGATTTTTTTCTAAATTTTTTGGATTTTTTCCAGAATTTTAATGATTTATCTTGAAGTTTTAGCATTATCTAATTGAAGAAAATGCTTTTACTACATCATCAGATGTGTTGATTGTGTCATCAGCCTACGTCTGGGCCTGTCGAGCCTGTTACAGCCTGGTCCGCGGCCCGACAGTTGGGTCTCACAAGGATTAAATTGTCATTTGTTATATCACTTTATCCGTAGGTCCGATTTAGGCGATTCTTAGACCGTTGGAAAGCTCTTGGGCTCTACTTCAAATTGGGATAGGAATTGGATAGTTTTGGGGCAATGAAATTTGGTATACTAGGATAATGTGGTCATAAGGTTTGGAAAACTATAAAATTTGTCAGATTTAAAATGGGGTATCTACAGTTGCCCCTCTTTGGCACTCTCTATCCTTCGAAGGACATGCGCGTAGCAAATAAGTAGACACTTTGGCATTCCTTATCCTTCGAGGGGCAGGTGAACGTCAAAGATAAAATAGACATTTTAAATTTCTTCTTGAGGTTACATGGTCAAGGGGCACACCAACTATCCCTTCAAGTCATTGCCACCGAGCTCACCCACTTAAGGCATTTTTCCTCTTAGGGTTTTCGGCGTGAGATGTCGGTGAGTTACACAAGCTTGAAACTATAGTTTACTTTTCTAGCCATGCCACTTAACTTCAGGGGTTTTTGTAATTTGAATTTTTAACCCTGACATTTTCTTTGATCTCCTTAGGGTATCCTGAGGTTGTCTATAGGAAAAGGCTTTCTATAGGAAGAGACTTGTTTGGCCGAATCCGAAGTCATAGACAAGGCAGCAATGCGGTAATCGTGACAACGCGGTATTCATCATATACGGGTATCCAAGCTCCTTCATTTTTTAGAGAATTTTTTAGAATTTTTGAAAGTAGGGGGAGATTTGAAATAGAACCCGAAGTAGGGATAGGTTACGATTTTAACAAAGAAATTAAAGTTTTTGGAAAACACAAAACATATAGTGAAAATTCTGAAAAGAGAAATATATTTCGAAAAACAAGGTTGATTAGCAGTTTTAACTCCTACAACTATAGAGCCCTCTAAGCAGTTTAGCGTCATGCAGCAATGAACCATACACCCCACCCTTTTATGTCAATATGAGAATAGACGGAATCCATCAAACAGAGTGGTTGTACCCTGGATACCCTCGACCTTTTTGCGTCATACGAGGCTAGACGATACCTGCCTCGGCTCTTTTATGTCGCACGAGTTTGATATTTTTAGGGATTAGCATACTTAAATCATAAAATAAATACGA
The DNA here is from genome assembly GCF_000471905.2 of Amborella trichopoda. The sequence continues at coordinate 30,441 of NW_006498222.1, forward strand.
ACTAACTCAAATTTTTGGAACTTAAGTTTTTCTTAATTTTACCCAAAAAAAAATTCCTAGTATGTATATCTAATATTGTACATAAATTACAGTATTTAAAAGACTAGGTGAGCCCATAGATCAATATGAATGAACGAAATATGCGGTTAATAAAGTTTTGGTCCCACAAATAATCCGAACTTATTCTAGCGCATGTCGGAAAATGTATATGTAAAGATGAACCTAAATTTATTTCATAAAGTTTCGGGTCAAATGATTCCAACTTCTGGGTTTTTGACCATGTTGGAATGTATATTTGGACATGCGGGACCACCACATATGCCTTTGGATTCATTTTTATCTACATTTACGATGAAATACCATTTGACGTTGGTGCAAGTGAAACTAGGGCCGGTAATCGGCCCGAACCGGCCCTAACTCCTTAAGTAACCGGCCTTAACTGGGCAAGTATTGGCAGGGTTAAAAAGGGTTAATTTTTTTTTTTTTTAAATTCTCCAAATCTCTAAAAAGCCTAAAATTATGTTTAAAATATAATGAAAAAAAAGTACATTCAAATGTGATTCTAAAAACAAGTGAAAAAATGGATTTTAAAAAATCAATTTGTGCCAGAGTGTTTTAGAAATATTTCAAAAAGGAAGAGAAATGTAAAATTAAGTATTGAGATTAATTACAAAGAGACCATTTATCTTTTATATAAGGATGTCACAATCATTCTTGTCTCTTAGATTTCAAGATGGGTGGTTGTAAGAGTGTAATTAATTAGACGCAATGTTCCAACAAAAATTCACAGACTTCGTGACTCACCCCAAGCCATCTAATTTGACATCTAATGAGTGAGAATATTTGTCACTTCATTGTACCAAAAGTAAATAGTCTCTTTGTAGACAATCCCTTTAGCATTTATTGCAAAAAATCTGATTAATCGTTTTCAAAACAATAGAATTCATTAAAAAAGATTACAAACTAATTTCTTTTTTTTTGGGATGTTTTATGGAAGAAGTTTATATACAACCTATGCTCTAAACAATCAAATTAGAGCCTACCTCAAAATTTCACTCGAAGGGGTTGTTTTGATGCCCAATTATCTTCAAATTGATCATCTTGACATTAAGATGCATGGACATGAGAAAAAAATGGATTTCAAGTTTTGGAAATAGTCCATATTGTAACGTATTTTTGGACCGTCAATTTTTTAAGATTTTCAAGTTTTCATAGATCTGCTCAATTTACACTATTTTTGAAGCTTTACATTTTATAATTAAAGACAAAAATATATTTTAAGGCTATCACAAAGATTTCCAGTTTTGAAACCACATTTCTCGACTTTACTTCGATTGTTTAGGGCCTTGGTTCTATACAAATCGCAACCCTTTTTTTTTTATTATTTGTTTTCCTAAAGTTCTTGACTTGAACACCTTAAAACTGGGAACTACCACGACTAGTGCCTGGATGGTTCTGTTGTGTGCGAAAGCTCTAAAACTGATGGGTGGCAAATAAAATACGAGAAATAAAACCTTAAACACATACCACAGAAAACAATGACTTATGTGGTTCACCGAAGTAGGGCTACTATGGGCACGGTAGACATAAATCCAATATACCAATGAAAGTTACATCAAAGATTTTGGAACAAAGAGTTACCTCTCTAAACCTCGACAAAAACCAAGTCGAGCAAACCCTTTTAAACTTGCTCTCTCAAACGACACCACTGTGGATCTCTAATATTTATTCTATAACTAGACCACTATCTAGGAAGAAAACTCTGAGAGCCAATGAGACTTTATTTCACTTAAAGGGAAACCACCCAAAATCTATATGAGAACTGCTTTTGTACAAAAAACCAACATTTCACTTTGTAGGAGTCTTCAAGAGGCATCTTACGTAGCATGAGTCTTCAAAGGGCACCATCAATGTTTCTCATTGTAAGAAGCTCTCTTCTCTTAGAGGACCTTGTATCTTATGCGCACGAGGCTTTGCCCCCCACTTTCTTTAGAGAAACCACCATTTTTGAAACTCTCTTTTCTAAAGGGACCTTGCATCTTATGCACAGGAGGCTCTGCCCTCCAATCTCTCTACCCAAATGGTGACTCAAATAAGACAAATTACCATACACTTGCACATATATATATATATATATATATATATATATA
>NW_006498220.1:7531-25583 GCF_000471905.2 Amborella trichopoda
ATTAAGTGCATGATGTAGTTATTTTTATTAAGTGTATCCTCTAGTCTAACACATCTCCATCTACTTACTGTATGATACAGGAAGGAAGAGTATATATTGTATCCTACAAATTATAAGATTTTATTTATGATAGAAAATATTGGTACACTACGGTAAATAACATGGTTTATAAAACTATATTGACGTTGAGAACACAATAACAAACTATGAATGATGCAATAGGTTCGACTTTGTAACCTCATCAATTGAATTAATGTCAAATTATAAATTATTTTACATATCTCTATAGTATTCAAATATTAATTTATATAAAAAGTTGTTTCAAATTTTTCTGTAAGATAAATGTATGTAATATGATAGTATATACTTAATCTAAGTTTTTCTAATGTTTTTATTTTTGGGGGGTTTTGACCCATTTTTTTTTAAAAAAAAAAAAAAATATTTCTTGACCGGTTAGTTCGGTTAACCGCCCAGATTAATCTGGTTCTGGTTCTAACCGCTCCCGGCCCCATATCTAGTTAACCATTCTGGTTTGATTTTGCGAACATTGATCCCAATATCCTAACCTTAGAATGGCTTCAACAAGTTTCTCCTATCTCTTAAAGCCTGATTAGCCTATGTTATTTGCGTCGCTTTTATTATCTCTTCAGGTAACTCTTCTCTATATATAAGCCTCCCTTGTTACATCTATCCATTTGAAATTGTATCATAGTGTACATCTATTCATGAGCCAATTGTTTTTTTTTTTGGTTAAGGTTTCTATGCTTCCCCTACAGCATAGAAGTTCTATCCTCCTCCTTATCCAACCGTCCATTCTGAATGGAGTGCTAAGATTGCCCCAATCACAATGTCACGTCTCTACACTATTTTATTTAAATTTTTTTTCTATAAACTATTTTGACACCAAATTTTGGACGTCCATTCCTCTATTAAACTCGTACTAGCGAAAAATATAAAAACAATATTTTCAATAAAATAAATGACCAAAATACCCCTAAAAATTTCAAGGGCTATTTTGGTCATTATATTTTTTTGAAAATTTATTTTTAATAATTTTTATAGGTGCGCCCCAATGAAAAGATAGCACGTACCAAATTTCATATTCATACAATTTGTATAAAAAAAAACTAAAAATAAAATAATTTAAGACGTCGGATCTAAGTTCAAATGGTGAGTGGCTCTCTTGATCAAAATTGGACGGCTGGATGGTAGGGGGAGGATAGAACTTCTATACCATAGGGGGAGCATAGAAAGCTTGCCCGAATTATAATAAGGGTGCAGTTTTGTACAGAGCTGAGGCTCTAAACTAGTGTTCACAAAACCGGCCGATCTAATCCCTAACTGAACGATTAGATTGGAACTTGTCAATGACCGGTTTCGGTTTTGGTGATCAATTGGTGTTTTTTAAAAAAATTCAATATATAGATATATATATATATATATATATATATATATATATATTGTAAAAAATAAGAAATTTGATTTGTAATATACTTTTTAATATTATTTACATTATATTAAAGATTAAATTTTGTTTTAATCATTAATACTCACTTTTATATTTTTTCATCTTTTCCAGAAAATTTTTAAAATGCCTCTAGACACAAATCAATTCGTTAAAACCTATTTTTTCATTAATTTTCAACTGAAAGTGTTTTGTTTTAATCACTCTTTATATGCTTTTTCATATTTTAGAAGTTTCTTTTTTTATCTTTTTTATTTTTTTAATAATATTTTCACTGCTGGGACATGCTCGATTAGAGTGGTTGAATCGACCGGTTTATTAGTTAGGCCGGTTAAACCAATTCTAGACCCATATCTGATTTCGATTTTGCGAACACTACTCTAAACAATCCAAGTAGAGCGCACCCTCAAATAGTATTGAGAAATGTGGTTTCAATACTAAAAATCTTTGTGATAGCCTTAGAATATAGTTTCATCTTTAATTATAAAATTTAAAGCTTAAAAAATAGTGTAAATCGCACAGATCTATGACAACTTAAAAAGTCTTGAAAATTGATGATAAAAAAATGCATTACAACATACACGATTCCAAAACTTGAAATCCAGATTTTTCTCATATCCATGCATCTTGATGTCAAGATGATCAATTTGAAAATATTTGACCGTCAAACAACCTCTTCTAGTGAAATTTTAGAGCTACACGCTAATTTGATTTTTTTGAGCCTATGTAAACTTATTCCTTGCACTAATGCCGAAAGGTTACTTGCTTCTGTGGCAGCGTATTGTGTGTTTACTCCCTCGAATCAAGCCCAAACGATCAGTACTTTTAGGACCCCAAATTTGGGGATGTAACATTTTTATTGTGTAGACTAGTCTCAATATTTTTTATTTATTTATTTTCAAATTAGACACCATGCCATTAAAAAGAAAGAAAACCGTGTCTCACGATCGAATAGAGAGTCCATGGTGACATCTGAATGTTAGAGAACTGAATCTACATCCTTTCTTTTTAATTGAAAATAAGGATGTGGTTTGGATAAGATTGCAATATTGAACAATCAGAGTAAGGTGCACCTCTAAAACTTTGTCGAAAGATGCAATTTTGGTATGGAGAATTTTTAGAATGGCTCGATGCTATTTTTATATCTAATTATAGAGTTTTAAAGTCCAAAAATGGTTCAAATCAAGCAGATTTATAAACACATGAAAGTCTTGTCAATGAACGGTCCAGATAATATGTTGAAAGATGTATTATTTTTAATACTTGAAAGTTTTTTTTTTTATCCATACATCTCAACATCTAATCAATTAGATGGTTTTCCAACATCAAGACAACCTTTTTTAATGGATTTTTGATGTGCACGTTAATTCTACAATATAAAGTATCAACCTTATATAAATTTTTTTTCAAAAAATAATAATTATCTAGTGATTCTTAGGTAGTTCCAAAATTTTAGACCGAAAAAACCCTCTCAAACCGGCCTACTGGCTAAGAAAGTAAAATTACAATATGTTTCCAGTGGAGCATATAATAATCAGTGTTATCAAATTCGCTTTGCTAGGGCCAAAGACTTCTGATTTTAAGCATAAATCGAAGCAAAAAGAAATCTATCATTGTTGCTTCGGTCAGATTCGGGTTACTTTAGTCAGATTCGGATTTGCTTCGGCCAGCAAAGAAATAGCTATATTAAAGTATTTTTTATTTTGTTTTTTAAAATTTTTTGTATTTTTTCATTATTTATATAATTTATATAAATATTTATTTATTAAAAAAAAATTCAAAGTTTCCCTCACAAATCGGCTGAAACACCGAATTATTTCATTTTCTTCATTTCAAAAGCGAATATAACAACATTGATAATAATCTTTGTGAGCGGGCAAGGGTGAGATAGAGAGAGGGGCAGACTAACATCACGCTCAGTGGAGCGGTGGAGAAAACATTAATCTCTCCCACACATTCTTCCCATTAATATCTGAGCGTCCGTCTCTCTCACTCTCTGGAAGGTGGGCACCCTCATCAATCATCATTCTCACTTTCAACACAGCAGATGAGGAAGACCGGCACATTTTCAATGGCCATCATTTCTTATTTCCAAAGTGTATGCATCCCCAACCACGTTGCCTTGCCTACAGGTTAACCCTCATCTCTTTCCGTACAAGGGACCTTACACCATTTCAAGGTAGAAATTAATAATAAATGTTATTATTATCATAGTAGAAATCTTTTTATTATTATTATTATTATTAGTTAGTTAGTTTTAACTATAATTGTTGATTTCGATCCACTATTCTATTATATTAAGAGTGATAAATACTCATAAATCATCATATCTTTTCTCACTATTTTCTACCATGTTCTTTTGAACCTATTCTGATTTTTTTTAGCCTTCCATTTGAATAAACTCATTTCTCCTAACAAATATTGTATGAGATCTATATTACTATAAATAGTTTATCTAAGTTTACTTCTCTGATCTTATTGTCTATTGAAGTTACATTTGAGTTGATATATTCATTTCGAATTCGATCGTCTTGTTTTACCTGTCATCAATCTCAACAACCTCATCCTATCTCCAATTGCACTCATTCTCATTTTGATTTCTATCCTCTCTTGTCTCGCCACACATCCACTCTAAACTAATTTTTCAAATCAAAGCCTCCTAAAGGAAATAAAAGAATTATTGCTTGCTCCAATTCACCTAATTTAAAAACAAAAAAGAACAAAAAAAAAAAAAAAAAAAAAAAAAACTTAAAAGAGAAAGACCCAAAAAGTAAATCGGAAAAAAGAGAGGGAGAGGGAGAGGGAGGGCACCTCTGCATAAAGTATATTCCTTGTTATATGCCATATGCTAGTCTACACATTTTCTTTACAAGAAAAGAAACATATATTGGAAAGAACACATGACCACCACCAGATGTTTTTTAGTATAACCACCACCAATTTACACCTTTTCCCCTCTACAATCTATGCCACCACCTAATGGGGTGGCAACGGACCAGACCTGAGCCGGGCCTGTTGGAAAAAAAAAAAAAAAAAAAAAAGGGACCAAGCTGGGCTGGTGGTCGAATTGGGCCGGCAGCGGCCCTATCCTGCCCCTCAGGCCACAAACTGTGGCCCATGCCCTACTTAGGACCAGGCCGGGCGCCCAGCCCAGGCACCCAACCAAAAATCACCCCATCTTTTTTAAAAACAAAAATAAAAAATCAGAAAAACCCACAATTTTACGCCTTTTCTATCTTACATTCCAAATTAAAAGAAGAAGAAACGTTATCTTCCATAATCTTGACAATCTCACTCATAGAAGGCCTCAAACTTGGCTGTTCCCTAAAACAGGCCTCACAAATGGACCCCAAAACCCTAAACTCTTCCTTCTCAAAATTTCCTTTCAACCGCTCATCCACAATCTTCACATCCTCGAGGTTATCCACCGAAATTTTCGCCAAAAGCCTGCCCTTTTCCGAACAAAAAGCCTCAATCCCAGTAATTAATTCCAATAATAACACCCCAAAACTATACACATCGTTCTTCTTAGATATAATCCCTGTTCTCAAATAGTGGGGGTCCACATAACCAGGTGACCCCACAACGGGGGCCCGCCTCCCCTCGCACGTGTTTAGAACGGTGGAGGAAAACCCCACACGTGCAGACCCAAAGTCGCAAAGCTTGGGGTTTAGGTTTTGGTCGAGGAGAACGTTAGAGGGCTTTACGTCGCAATGGACTATGTGCTTGGTACACCGGTCGTGTATAAACTCGATGGCACGTGCAAGGTTGAGGGCTATACTCGTGCGAGATTGCCAAGGGAGGGGCGTGGAGAGGGTGTGGAGGTGGTCGTGAAGGGATCCATTGGGCACGTATTCAAAGATCAGGGCTCCTTCATCTGCACGTGTAGAAGAGAGAGAAACAGCATGGCGCGTGTGGTTAGAGAGAGAGCAAAAAAAGAGTGCGAGATATTAGCATATGAGGGTTTGTAGTTTAAAAGAGGAGTGATTAGTGTTTTACACCGTCGAGCTGATTCGGACTCGTTTAAGACGCCCAATACCAAGCATCTTTGAGTTGGATGGGGATCTTAGACAAAAATTAAAAACTTTATAAAAATCCAAAAAATAAGAACGTATTTATAAAATATTTTCTATCATTTAGACAAATATCAAATAGAAGTGTTTTCCCTATGAATACTTATTTTGTATTGTTGCTTTTTTTTGGATTTCTTTTAAAATGCCCAGCGACATATTGATTTTTCAAAATTCATTTTTTTTCCGTTTTTTTAACCTCATTTACATGTTTTCTGTTTAATTTTATTTTAAACCTTTTTTTTTTTTTGATTTATTTATTTAATTTTTTTACACTTTTTTGCTTGGCCAGACCTGACTCGACTCAAAGCCGAGTAACTCGGGTGAGTTCAAGTTACTTGGCTTGGCCGGAGGTTGAACCCCATGGCCCAGTGGAGCATTCTAACACTGGATTATAGGATTGACCTAAAATGAGGAAATTTACTTGTATGTGTGATAGAGAAGGCGAATTTCGATGAGGGATGTTGGATTTCGTGATAGCTAAATCACTTATCTACATTTTTTTAAAAGATTAGGGTATTATGATAAATAAAAAAGTGATGTATTTTTATAAGTGAGTGAAAGATGCCATAATATACATATGAAGATCCAATATGGAGATAAGTCTCAAAGAGAGAGAGGTATGGCCGGGTCTCCAAGAGAAGGAAGCATAGCTTTCGAGAGAGGCATGGCCGGGTCTCCAAGAGAGGGAAGCATGACCTTAGAGAGAGAGGAGGTATTCCCATGAGTTTTGATTTGGTTAATTTTTACCTTTTTTGATAGATAAATCCTCTCGGTTGGAAGCATGACTTTAGAGAGATATGAGGTATTTCCATGAGTTTTGGTTTGATTAATTTTTTCTTTTTTTGATAGATAAAGCCTCTCGGTTGTTCTTAAGGTTATCTTTCCGATAACGGTATTGCGGTGAAAAAAACATATTGATTAACGGTGGGTTTGGAGTTTTGTCCGGTTAACTTTCATTTCTTGAGAGAAAAAGTCTCTCGATTGCTTTTAAGGTTATATTTCCAGTAGCGATATCGTGATGGGAGAGAGGACGTTGATTGACGGAGTTGTTTGGTCTGAGAGCGGATTTAGAAGGGAAGAACGGTGATGCCTTTTTACCAATATCGATAGATATTATCTCTTGTAACCCAAAACTTGAGGCATTGGATATAGTCCTACAGGGTGAACCACATTAATCGTGTGTTATTATGATGTATTTGTTTATATTTATTTTATTTTTTACACTCGATTTATAATTACATTCATCCACTTTACTTTTTAGCGACGCACACGATCTCATGTGGAATCACGATGTTTGGGATTTCCAGTTTTGTAAGTTAAAAGTTCACGAGAGGCATCGAAAAGATGTGTTTTCAATGGTGTGTTTTAGAACCCTACAAGGGAAGAGATATAGTGTGTTTTTAGAGAGAGAAAGAGAGGCATTGAAAAGAGAATAAAAAACAGATCCCAAGTGACAGAGAGTACCCTCACCTTTCTCATCGCACTCATCGCAGTAGCCCAGAAACTTCACAATGTTTTCATGGCGAACATCCATTAAAACCTCCAACTCCTGCCTAAACACCCTATTCATTCTCTCACTGTTTCTGTGCACCTTCACCGCTCCATGATCCAAAGAATCACTGCACAGAAACCCCAAATACACAGTGCTGAACCCACCTTCTCCAATAACACAACTGAAATTCTTGGTCATCTCCTCCACCTCTCTCCAACTAAACCTCCTCACCACCTCCCCTGCAATCTCCTCTTCTTCCTTTGGGGCCACTCTCTCTCCTCCCCTGTTCTTCTTCCCTTTGTTTCTCACTCTAAAACAAGCAAAACAAGCCATTACAGAGAGAAGATGAGCAGTAGGACTGATACACCAGAGGCTATTAATATGGTCTTGGTGGAGGAGAGTTTCCTGGAAGTTAGAGAGAGAGAGGTGGGGAGGAGAGAAAGAGAGGAGGCACCCACAGAGAAAGGGGATTGAAGAAATGGGGAGAGAGAATCCATTGTTGTGGGGTGTATAGGGGGGCATGAGGAACCATACGATCTATGAAAGATTCAAAACACGGGAAAAGAAAGCTTCTTCTACGAGTTTTTTGGGTAAAAAAATGGCGAGATTGAAGAGAGAGAGAGAGGGAACAGAAAATAGTAATATATTTATAGAGAGAGCAAGAGAGAGAGAATACAAAATATGAATAGGAAGGGGCTTGATTCTGAGGTTCCAACGCAAACGTTGACTGCTGATAAAACGATTTTTAAAAATTTGAAAGAGGTCTCTGTTTGTGCTGAGCCATTACTATTGCATAGCGATTTACCCCCATTAAATTCTGTAATTTGAAGAATTTGGCTCAATGTTTATAGAACCTAGGGGATAAAAGTAGTATAAGCCCACATAAATCTCTCTTTCTCTAGGTTTCTCTTATCTAATTTACGGGAACCAATCTCTCTCTGGATGGCAAAAATCTGCGGTTGGAAAAAAAGAACCAGGCGATCTAACCCGCTCGGTTAGATGGGAACGGCGGTTTTCGATTTTGGCTGGTTTTGGTAACTGACGGGATATTTTTAAAAAATAAAACATAAATCTCAAAAATAATGGATTTTGTTTGTAATGTAATTTTTTAATACTTATTTTTATACTTTTTATCTTATTTTATAAAATTTCAAAAATACACTTATGTACATTTCAGTTATTTAATTTTTATTTTTATTTTTTATTAGTTTTCAATTTCATTTCGATATGTTTTGTTTAATAGTTTTTAAAATATATTTTTTATATTTTTTTATAATTTGTTAACACTCTTTTAACCGTAGCATACTTGACAAGTTAAAACGGTTGAATAAGCCGATTTACCAACTAGGCCAGTTGAACCGCTTTTGAGCCTATATCCAGTTACCCCTCTCTATATGAGGGCAAAATCGAACTCTCTTCCTCCCTTTTTTTATCTTCTCTCTGAGATTTGGGGCAAAAACCCTCTCTCGTTGGGGGAGGGGGGGATCTTCTCTTTCTATAAGGAGGGGCAAAATCCTAATATCTTTCTGACAGGACGGTGGCAACAGCGCTGGGCCATGGCTATAGCTCAGCCCTTGTCCTTATAAGGCCGCTGGGCCTGAGGCCAAAAAATAAATAAATGGATTTAGGAGAAAAAAAAAAAGGCTGAGCTAGGTCGACACTGGCGTAGCCTAGGCCTTGGCCAAAATTTCTAGTCCAAAACCTACGTTTTTTAGGGGCGGCCCGGCCCGGCCCATTCCCAGTAGCAAATTGGGAGGATAAATACCCAAAATCCCGCTCTCTCTAACATTAGGGGCAAAAACTCCCTCTCCCTTGGTGCGAGGGCGGACTTTTAGGATAGGATGAATGAAAACGAGATAAGATCAGGCTTTTACTCATTTATTACTGCAAAGCAATGTTAGAGACATGACTTGCGAATAGAACCTGTCATGGCTGGGTCACGAGTTCACGACAGGTCCTAGCTATTAAAGAATCTAAACAATTCTCAAAATATATGAGAAGTATGTTTCAAATATAATTAAACAACGAAAAAAGTTTATATAAGGTGTCCACCTGTTAATGCACAAGTAAGGTGCACCTCAAAACTCATTGGAAAAGGTTGTTTTGTTATTAGAAAATACTCAAATTGATCATCTCCACTTCGATATGTATTAATATGAATAAATAAATAAATTTTAAGTATTAATAATAATACATCTTGTAATACATTATCTAGACCGTCCATTATCAAGATATGTATGTGTTCATAGATTTGCTAGATCTGTACCATTTATTGAGCTTTCAATTTCATAATAGGTGTGAAAAATACATTTTAAGGCGATCATAAGAGTTTCGGAACCTAAAATACATCTTTTAATGAGATTTGGAGGTGTACCTTATAGTGATTGTTTAAGGTTGACATCTTATACACACCACACCTTTAAATAAAGGGTGTGGTTTCTGTAAGGTTTCAACTTTAAATAATCCAATTAAAGCACACCTTCAAATTGTATCATAAGATATAATTTTTGTGAAAAAAAATTTCTAGGATTATCTCAAAATCTATATTCATATCTAATTATAAAATTTTAAACTCAAAAAATGGTTAAAATCAAGTAGATCTATAAATATACGAAAATATGTATTGCAAGATGCACTATTTCAGGGAATAAATTATTATTATTATTCATATTCATAGATCTCTATGTCGAGATGATCAATTAGACGTTTTTTCAAAAATTATTATAAATATATTTTTTATTTTTAATTTAATTCCTGACATGACCACCCTAAGCAGCCACAGCTAGTAGCTGGTTCTAGGGAATCCATCAGGGTGATGCTCGGCCCGGCCGGTACTGTGAACACTGCTATAGAGAGAGAGTGAAGAGAGAGAATTGCGGGAGAAGGGGTGTATGGACGAGAATGAGGGGGAATGAATGAAAGAATGGGCGGCGTGAGGCCCCGTGCGAATGTGATCTTTTGGCCGCAGACTACGACTGAAACCTATCGAAATTTCGGCTCAATAGCTAGAAGCCAGTAAAGAGTTAGTAAAACCGGCCGGCTAGCTCAGAATTGTTAGGGTTTTGAGTTCGGTTAGGGGGCGGTTTTAAGGTTTTTCTAGCCTAGGGTACAATCCAATAAAATTCAAGCCCAAAACTTCCGAGTTAGGAGTCGAATCAACTGTGTTTTGATCAAACCAACCGGTTTTTATGCTAACCGGGCCGATTAGAGAATATAATGGGCTTTCCCGTTATTTTCAATTGAAGCTGTTATTTGATGTAGGAATTTACATATTAATTTTTCAAGCTTTTTTTATTCAAATTTTCTTGCCATTTGTTGGCATTTTTTCATGCTCTATAGCTGTTAAACACTATTTATTCTCTATAAAACAAGGAAATTAGAATCCAAGATTGAAAAATCAAGAAATTTGTTGGATTGAAATTGTTGATTTTCATGCCTTCTGAAATTTCCACCATTTCATCAATATCATCTTCAATAGTCAATCGTTATACTGAAATTTGAGGGTTTTTAATCCTAATCATCTACCATATACCTCTTTCAAATTGTTCAAAAAACAAAATATTAGGGGTTGATTTTGGCCTCAAAGAACCTGTGTTCAATGCAAAAAAACAGATTTTGGATCGATTTTTTTATTGTTTTTTATCAAATTGATTTATGTATTTTGATCGTTGAGGTTTCATCTACCACATAAAATAGGTATGCTTATTTATTATTGCGTAAATTTTTTTATATAAATTTTTCTCTTGCTCGATTTTACAAATCTGAATTTTTCATGATTTTTGCAATTAAATAAAAAAATATTGATATATATATTTTTTAATGATTTTTTGTGCATTTGAAAGTGTGGTCGAAGCCTTTACAATGCTTGTGTGTTGATTTGTTGGGTTATTTGAACCTTGAGGGCCGTTTCTAGCTTGAAATGTTGCTCGATTTTAGAAGTTTTTGAGAAATTGATTTTTCAAAAAAAAATTTATTTTTCTTAATAAATTATTAGTTTTAATGAATATAGAAAGTGTTTTGCTATTTTTCTTAATAAATTAATATTTTTAATAAAATTATCTATTTTGATAAAAATATGTTGTTTTGATTAACATGACAAAAAAATTCTAGAAATTCTAGACGGACATGTAAATGTTGGTGGATCATGGACATGTAAATCTAGATTAACATGGACATGTAAATGTTGATGGACATGATTAACATGACAAAAAAAAAATGTATCGGCATCTCTACCTTGTGACGTGTTGTATTTTACAGATGAAATTCTAGATGGACATGTAAATGTTGGTGGATCAATTCTTTTCCATTACTTCTAATTGTGATCATCAGTATCTTGAAGTGTTGTAAAACTTGAAACTTAAGTACGTAAACATATATGTGTGCTTATAGTTTTTAGTAATAAGCATAGACTAATGTAATGTTTCTGTAACACCTGAATATCTAGAATGTATATTTACATTGGGGAAATACAGTTGTGGTAAGGTGTTGTAAACTTATTATCAGATTTCATTCTAAGAAACAAAAAGATTTATGTGATCTGCTTGGGATCATGTACAGGACTATTGTATTCAAATATTAATTTATATAAATTTTTTTGTAAGATAAATGTAAGTAATAAGATATTATACACTTAATCTAAATTTTTTCATTTTTTATTTTATTTTTTAGGGTCTTTGACTTTTTTTTTTTTTAAAAAAAAAAAACTATTTGACCGGGTAGTCCGGTTCTGGTTCTAACCGCTCCCAGCCCCAAGTCCGGTTAACTATTCTGTTTTGATTTTGCAAACACTAGTTCAAACCATAGTTAGCAAGTAAGGGATTATCAATAAATCGGCTCACCATGAAATTAGAAACTAATCATTTTTATTTAAAAAAGTCAGATAAAAAAATCTGGTAAAAAATATGGATCGGCAAAAATACTTCATGTAAAGGTATCGCGAATATATCGGACTAAGCTCAAAAAAGAGAAGTGAAAAAATCGGATATATTTAAAACATTAGAAAATTTGAAACGCTAAATATATATCACTCAATAGAGAAAAAATGAATAGTAGTTAGGAGTAATACTTTCGGTTTATATATATCACTCACTATAAAAATGACCTCCTTATAAATATAAATTTCAAATATTCAATGTGATATATCTCTAAATCATAAGGTGGTTATCTATTCTATTTGTCAAGATAAGTTTTGGGTAGGTGAATTCAATTTTCATCTTTCTAGAAAGAAATAGTCTATACACCAAACTTGCTAACTATGGTCTACCCATAACCACCCGAAAAAATACATACCATATCTCCGGGAAAGTTTTGGGAGAATAGAAATAAAAATAGAAATAGAAATTTCATAAAACAGGAAAAAGATATTGAACTTTCCAAAAAAAAAAAAAATCAGAGTATATTAATAGAAAAGTTTTTTTTGAAACAATTTTTTCAAATTTTGAAAAAGTGAAGTTTTAAACTTCTTTCTGAAAAGATTGCGTATTTTTACCGATCTATCAGAATAAATCGTTTTTCAAAACAGTATAGATTTTTTTTAAAATTCACGATTAAATCGGCAACTTGCTAACTATGGTTTAGACTGAACTAATATCATCCCATGAGTTTCGTATTTTATTTTTATTTAAAAATAATTTTTATTTGAAATTTGGAATATAGACATAGTTTTATATGATGTATAAAATAAAATTAATTAAAAAACAAATAAAAATTAACCAAAATACCCCTAAAATAATGTAAGGGACTTTTGATCAATTGTTTTTATTCAAAATGTATTTATTATTAGAGCAATGATTTCATGCAACGGTTGTATAGTAATATGATACAACAACCTTCAAAAATCATGTTATGGCCATTTGTTTGATCCAAAATTTGAAATATACACTCTTTTCATTCTAATGAACAATCACAAAAAAAGAAAAATTTCAAAACACAACTTAAAAGGTATTTTTTTAGCCCAATTAACATAGGACCTTCATTTGGGCGAGATGCTTAGATCTAGGCCTTAGAAGGATTTTTTTATTTCCAAAATTTTTGGATAACTTTATTATCATTAGATTAATGTTAAAAAAGAAAAAAATGATTTTGAGTTTATAAAAGCTAAGATCTTGAAATTCACCAAATGAATGGTCTATATTCGTTTTTGGAGAGGACTCATTTTGACCATTTCTAGGGTTCAAATTGAACAATTTTTTTTTTTGAGGATTTATTATTGAGATGACGAGTGTGTGTGTGTAAAATTTTGGGTCATATAAATACTACAAACATGATTTTCTAGAAGTGTCGTTGGATTATACTATAATACAACCGTTGCATGAAATCATTGCCCTTATTATTATTATTTGATTTACAATACATAAATACATCTGCTACCTAAATTTTAGATAGATATTATTTTAAATAAATAAAAATGAAATACAAAACTTTTTTCTGGCCAGCCATTGGATGTGGCCTTATGTTATCTGAGCCATTAAAAAAAGGAGACCTTCCCATGAACATGAGTTTCTTTTATCATATTGGTGTTTCAAAAATCGAAAATTCAACTGAGTTTCTTTTATCATATTGGTGTTTCAAAAATCGAAAATTCAACTGAGAAGAGCCCAACACGGACTAGAATCGTAGGGAACTTGCCTAATTTGATCTTAGTTTAAGGCAAGTTTTCTATATTTCTCCTAATATATGGGAGATATATACTACTTCTCATCTAACCGTCAAATCTAAATGAACGGTTGAGATGGATCCAATTATAATGTCACTCTTATATATTGTTTTATTTTTATTACAAACCATTATGAGACCAAATTGTTGGTGTCTACTGCTCTCTTAAACTTGTAACAAAAAAAAATATAAAACAAATATTCCCAATAAAATTAAATAACTAAAATACCCTTGAAACTTTTAGGGGTATTTTGGTTATTTTATATTATTAGAAAAAAAGATATATTGTTTTTAGGTGCGCCCCATTGAGATAATGGTACGTTTGAAATTTTATATTCATATAATTTGTAGAATAAAAACCAAATATAAAATATTCTAAGACATCATATCTAGATTAAATAGTTAATGACTAATTTGATCTAAATTGGACAACTGGATGGGGGGAAGCATAGAACTAAGAAGAAGTATAGAAACCTTCCCCCTAGTTTATACCGAATGGGGACTTGGACAAACATACCTAAAACTTGTATTAAAAAATATATTTTTTTTTATAAAACTATTGTTTTGGGAATAATTTGAAGCTTTAAACTTTATTCAAACATGAGAAATTTATTATCTATAAAAGATGAATTATTTAACATTTATTCATTTCTTTTGATTTAATTTCCAACTACCATTAAAAGATACATTATCCTATTTTGAATAGTTGCAAATAGGTAAAATGTTGAATAGTTCATCTCCTATGGCTATTTCGATAAATTTTCCTTTGAATAGTTTACAATATTATGATTTTTTTTTACAATTAGTTTTTACTTTTATATAATATTATTTAAGTTGGCAGAATCAGCCAAGCCAAGTTACCAACTCAGCTGGTTTACCTCCAAAGCAATGAGTGACCGGTTTAAACCGATTCAACCTGCAAGTCTGATTTTAAAATATGGAAAAAGTTGATATAAGGATGCAACCTTATAATGTAAAACTACGGATGCATCTAAAAAATCCATCAGAAAAGGTAGTTCTAATGTTGAAAAACCCTTTGATTAATCATTTCGACATCAAAATGTATGACCATAAAAAATAAAAGATTTTAAGTTAAGAAATAGTTCATTTTACAACATATTATCTACACCATCCATTTTCAAGATTTTTATATGTTTATAGATCTACTTGATTTTAACCATATTTGAAAGTTAAAATTTCATAATTAGATATAAAAATAGATTTTGAGATAATCCTAAGATCATTTTACATCAAAATTATATAGCATGATAAAATTTGAAGGTTTACGTCTACAACTACGGATGCATCCATATGCCAACTGCACCCTTAAAATATTGGGGTCGAAATTGAAGAGACTCGAGAAGGCCTTATATTTTCTAGACTAAATTTATATAAAGCTTGATATATCAATTCCAAATATTTTTAATAAATCAGAGAAGGCATAAGTAGAACCATGAACAATAAGTCAATAGCCTAAAGCACTTTGACATGAAATTGGGTGGTCACAGTGTGCTAACCTCAAAGTGAAAAAGAACAGAGAAATTATAAAAAATATACTTTAATTTTTGGATGATTAGAAATAAATTCTAAACTTTTCAAAACGTCATTCGTACCTCCTTTATTCACTTTTTATATTTTTTTGTTCAAAATAGCTTTCATGGTAGTTTTAAGACCGTGAAGACATTACGGTAGATTAACTACCATGATAATCATGGGTGGCTTAATGTTTTGAGGCATCACAACACTCATAACGCCGTGATGGTCGTTAAGAGGTATTAGGACACTTAAAAAACCGTGATAGTTGTTAAGGGTTCTTATACCCATGATGAAGGTATAACTATTAAATTAGAATTGTGATAGTCTAATAAACCATCACGGTTCTTTAAGTGTCTTGATACTTCAAAACTACATTTGACTTACAACCCGCCATGACCATCACAATTTTCAATCGACCATGATGCTTTCATGGTTCTAAGACTATCATGAAGGCTATTTTCGTCTACTACCAAAAAAAAGGCATGGATGAGGTTTTAGAAAGTTCGAAATTTATTTCCAATAGTCCAAAAATTAAGACATATTTTTAATAATTTCCCAAAAAAAAAACAACATTTCTTGAATCTTACTACACACTCCTAGGGACTTCTTTGTACCAAAAATATAGGTGCAAAAACTCAATCACTAATTTCCAGACTTCCTTGTACCAAAAATATAGGCGCAAAAACTCAATCACTAATTTCCATACGCCCTTATCTCCAAACTCTCTATTGGTGGAAAGTTCAAGCAAAATTCAGCTAAAGTCCTAATTTCAAAGTTCGATATGAATATTCAGAGGAATTGGATGATTTCCAGAATGAAAACTTTGTGGTTCTTTTCAAATGTCTTAAGCCGACCCAATTAATTGGAAAAGGACTACAATAATGATGATGATTGGAAAAAATTATTTCCCATATTCTTACTTTCTTCCTTGTTGGTAGATGGATTGATAGATATAGTCTAACAGTCACTCCAAACTACTCTTCTTCTTGTGTGTATGTTTTTCAATATGGTGGGATGGTTTTTGAACGTGTTTTAATTATGAATTAAGAAAAGAGGAGGACTAATATCCAATTAGGTGGAATCATTGTTTCTAAAAAGAGAGTCCAACTTAAGAATAATACAAGAAAATATGGTTTGTCTAAACCTAATCCATTATTGATGGGCCATGGTGTTCACTCTTGTCACGTCAGGCAGGCCTTAAACATGGTTTTCCCTTTAATCAATTGAGATTTGTTTTGGTTTTTTTTTTTAAGTGTAATCAATTGAGATTTGTTGATTGAAAGAAATTGCTACAAAATTTAGCACTCTGGCTTGGTAGGGCTCATAAGTGCTTGCCTTAAACCAATGGGTTGATGGTTAAGATTGACAGATTGAATTTACAATAAGAAATAATAGAGAAGGCATAAAATGTTTAAAATTTACAACACCAGTGGTTATTGGAAAAAGGCTTTATTGGCTGCACGCCTATGCTTTAGTATAGGCCGGACGGCCTAGATCGACAAATTTGGATAGGCCAGGGGAATAGGGTATTTTTGTCATTTTTCTTATGTGTATGTATGTTTTTTGGGTGCGGTTTGTATGGAGACAAGGCTCTAAACAATCAAAGTAAAGCGCACCTTCAAATAATATAAAAAAATATGGTTTCAATACTGGAAATATTTGTGATAGCTTTAAAATATATTTTTATTTTAAATTATAAAATTTAAAGGTTAAAAAACAATGTAGATCTGGCAGATCTATGAAAACTTGAAAATCATGAAAATAGACAGTCCAAAAATACGTAACACAATGCACTATTTCTAAAACTTGAAATCCATTTTTTTCTTATGTCCATACATCTTGATGTCGAGATGATCAATTTAAGGATATTTAGACATCAAATCAACTTCTTCTAGTGAAAATTTTGAGCTGGGCTCTAATTTCATTGTTTAGACCCTCGGCTCTATATAAACTTTTTCCTTTTTTTTTTCTAAATTCTGCTTACCTCTTAAAAAAGTTTCAGATCAAAGGGATGCATAAAGAAATTAAAATAAAGAAATATTGATGCACATTGGCCATGCGAGATGCTATTGAATGCATGCCGCCCTAATAAGTGAGGCAAAGCAACTCATTTTATATTCTTCCAAGGTTGTCAATTAAGGGGTATTTAGTCCTATTTTAAGTGAGGGGTCGGTAGTGTTTGATTCAGTCACATCTAACCTGCCCATAATATCAATGTCATAGAACATTTATCAGTTACTAATATGGTAGTGGCCTGATGTGTGCACGATGATTCAGTCAAACTCTCTATTTTAATTTATATAGAAGCATAAAGAAAGGACATTGCCATGCTTAATGTTAGAAAACCAAAGTACTTTAATATTTATAAACAGTGAAATATGGAATTTTTAGGGTCTGGCGTCCTAGTTTAGTTGTTAGTGTGTAAGGTCATTAACAATGTTGTCTTGCCTTTGAATCCCTCCAAGCTATATATATATATATATAAAATTTTGCAACCTTAAAATGTAGAATTACAGATGCACTTCAAAAATCTATTGGAAATGTTGTTTTAATGTTGAAAAACCCTCTACTTGATCATCTCGACATCGAGATATATGGATATAAAAAAAAAAAAATTTGAGTCTTAGAAACAGTGCATCGTGCAACACATTATCTAGGCCATCCATTTTCAAGATTTTCATATGCTTATAGATCTCCTTGATTTTAACTATTTTTGGAGTTTAAAATTTTCTAATTAGATATGAAAATAGATTTTAAGATAATCTTAAGAATTTTTTACAACAAAATTATGTATTATGATAAAATTTGTAGGTGCGCCTTAATTGGATTGTT